>JABXJD010000017.1:3672500-3925000 GCA_013375575.1 Percina caprodes | reverse complement strand
CAGTATACAAAGAGGAGAGGGTAGAAGGTTTATATCTGAAGGTGGTTTCACACTAAGGTCCTTTTTTTTGTTGGATCAGTGCTGCAAAGTATAGTCTGACCTGCAGAGTGTGTAGGTCATAGTGTTTTTTCATTGTTTGGTGGTTTGAAGGCATTTTCAAAACTTTGAAGGAGCTCCTATTTTTACCATGCTGTTGTGTTTTAATTAGGCCTATTTAAATGTAGCCTTGATTTCCTTTTGTTTCATCACACTACGACCATAAATTAGCAGACAGTGGAAACTAGCTTGAGATGTGTGAGGGGGTTATGTGGTTTTGCCCAAAAGCCGAAATAGATTTGAGTTTAACAGGTCCCTATGTCACATGCTACAGTCCTGGTGCAGGTTGGCTGCACTAGTGGAAATATGGGTCATCGTTTACACCAGCATTTTACTGCTCAACTTTGACTGACTGCTATCGTTCTCCTTAACTGCATGTTTCTGTCTTCAATCTGGCACAGGCAAACTCTCTGCATGTCACGAAAATACCAAACAGGCGTGGGCGAGGCAAAAATACAAAGTCTGCAAAAATACCACTTTGGCGATAAAGCCTCTGCCATTCCCCATTTGCCATACGCCGTGACAAAAATAGGCCGCTAAGCTTGTTTCAAGCAGTGTTAGCATACTTTCAACTTTTAGCATACATTTTCATCCTGGTGTGCCAAAAATCCACACGGGACACCTACAAAATGCAGGTCATGGTGGTCTTGCTGTAGAAGTGGCAGTTACTGGTGTATTGAAAGCCAAGCATGATATAAACTAACAGAAAACTGCATTCTGGACTGATGGTTCTCGGTATTTTCTAAACTGGCATGAACACTAAAGGATGTAAATTATGGCACACAGTACTGTCACATCCCTTACGCTTAACTCAAGTTACAGAGTCTAGAATTTGATATGTTTTGACACTATGCACTGCCAAAATCTCCTGGGTTGACAGTTTACCAAAACTCAAATAAATGAGCCACTTTAAAAAGTGGCTTTTTCACAAATCCTAGCTTGCCTTTAATTGGGCAGTGTGTGTACTTGTATTAGGGATATATCTGCTGTAATTCTATCTTTGTCATATTGTCGTCACATGCCATGAAAAGACCAAAACAGACAATGAGATAGTCCATTTCTCAGTATTTTATGACTTCCCTACACCAAGCCCATTGGTCCTTACTGAAGACTTGAATATGAAATAATGGATCACAAATATCAAATACTGTTTTAAAAAAGGCTAAGTAATTTCCTAAAAGAAATGGCACTGTGTATTATTTAAAAAAATGAAAACAGGGCGTGAGGTTAGCTCACCTGGTAGAGCGTGCGCCCACATACAGAGGCTCAGTCTTTGACGCAGCTGCCGCGGATTCAACTCTGCCCTCTTCTTTCTCCCTTTTCATGTCTAAACTGTCCTGTCAACATAATGGACTAAAAAGTGCCCAAAAAATAATCTTAAAAAGGGAAAAAAAAAATGAAGACATGTCCCGCATTGCAACGGTATGGCTCATTGATATGTTTTAGTAGTTTTTAGATACAAATTGAACTCTATGGCACAAAGATATACGCCACATCAGGTTTTCAATACACACACAGTACTGGTTCTTTTGAAATGATCTGTTTACAAGTAGAAAAATATAGAATCTCGACATCCTTATCTTGTAAACATAAGAGACCAAAGACAAACTAGCTTGCATGCTTCTTCAAGCTGTCCTTTACATGCTCACCGGCATGTCACTTCTGTATATAAATATGCACAGCCACATTTTATGTATCCATGGGGGAGACAGTCAATGAAACATAATTATCCTAAGTGCACTGCATCTTTGTGCTGCAGAATAGGCCAGGAATCTTTCTATTTCAAGCATTGCACTTTGCATTTGATAGAAAACACAGCACATCTTTTATAACTGCCACTTTTACTGTGTCATTTTCAAAGTAGTATGGACCTTTAAGAAAAGGAGGCTAGATGTGTCTACCGTGACATGACACAATCTTTTTTTAGAGACTGTACCATTGATAACTAAGTCAAGCATTTAGCAGAAGTTCTTGTCAAAGCTGCTTACAGTTACTGAGATATTTAAGATATTATTATTATTGTACTAATCAATGGACTCCTGGTATTTTAACAGGTGATTTGAATGGATAGGGAAGCGAAACAACTTCTAGTCCTTTCAGTAATAAGGACTGTTAATGAATTCGCTTATTCCCAGTTCAGAAAACGCCAAGGAAAAGGACAGTGACGGATCTACCTGGCTTTAAGTAAATTCCTTTGAATCGTTCGTTTCATCACTCATCCTGCTTAGAAATGACTAGTTCCCTCTTCCTTGACATTTTAACAACGTAATATGGCAGCCCTTCTGCTCAGACTGAATACTCTTTTATATTTGTTTTGATTTTGTGTGTTTAATATTGCTGGATGGTGTGCTCCATTTTGAAGCACTGAGACCTAGCTAGAGTTTTGGTGTCAAACTAACTAAACCAGCTAAGTCTAAGTCAGTCTGTGTCAGAAATGTGGTAGGTACATAAATATGATTGTTATGTAATAATATGATTCAGTAGAAAAGTAATTATTGGCCCTGAAAACAAAGTCAGTCGAGGTCTACTTACTAGCTCTTTGCACAGCTTCCAACGGCATAAAGAAAACAACAATAATATTAATAATAATATATAATTATGGAATGCCGTTGAGGAAATTATCATCATGATATCATTATATATTCATATATATATATATATATTTATATATATATATAATGAAACTTATTATAATTATTATTATTATCATTATTATAATTATTATTATTATTATTATTATTATTATTATTGGGTTTTTTAAAGATTATTTCTTGGGCATTTTAGGGCTTTAATTGACAGGACAGCCAAAGACATAGAAGGGGAGAGAAAGGGGGAATGACATGCGACATGAACCCAGCCCACTGCGTCGAGGAGTAAACCATTACCGCCCGCTCTACCAACTGAATGAAAATGTCCTCAAGGTTCTGGCGCCATCCTGTATTTTTGATGACATTAATCTATACAGATGTTGCTGCAACAAGTGTGAAACTTCAAGGGAGTCAGCATTTAATCTAGTATCAGCAATCCTAATTAATGAAGAGATCCTTAATACCCTGGCAAATGCATGTAGAGGCCAAAACTAAATACTGGTAACCAATCACAGTTTCATCATGGAGGACTGAATGTAGTAAACATCACAGGCCAGCCAGTTCCTGCTTATCAGACACATGTCAATACAGAAAAAGCCCACAACAGCCCAGACTACAATCTTTGCCCTTTAGAGTGAACCTGGATTCCGTGCTGACTCGCTCATACTGTCAATTAATATATTCAGACTTTCATTCCATTAATTCAAGGTTCAATCTATATATTCAAACTTTGCGCAATTATATATATATATATATATATATATATATATATATATATATATATATATATATATATATATACTGTATATGGATGTATTTAGTTAATCTAGACCATTGACTTTCCAATAGGTAAAGCATTTGTGACTAGACTTTATTTGGATCTTTTTTCTGTCAGTGGGAATTAATGGGAAGATATCTTTGCTTTGTCTGTTTAGGAATGCTGTCTACTGTAGTAGTAGTAGTAGTGGTAGTAGTAGTAGTAGTAGCAGTAGTCCTGTTAATCATACTCCAGCTTGTACTTCTGCTTGATGTAAAAGTCTCCTTGTTTAAATCTAAACAAAGCATGACATTATAAATGTCCTGCAGTTGTAGTGAGGCCAACATATTGCATAGTAGGGAATTTCTAAAAGCATAAAGAAAACTAAAGTGAGAGGGCCAAGCTGTCTGAGCAAAGGAGCCATATGCCATCTAACCCCCATAAAATACAATTTAATTATCTTTTAATTTAGCACTTAGTAGTGAATGTAGTTAGCCTGGAAATCCCCAGGGAGGACATCAACGTATCATTTAACACAATCTCTTCTGCTCCATACCCTAATAGCAGTTGTAAACACTTTCACTGCAACCAGTAAAAGTAGATGACCTTTCTGTTCATCAGACAGTCAATTCATTTTTCAGATACACAAATGTAATGTAATATAGTTATTATATCAGAATGTCCCAAATACTTTTACAAAGATCCAATCATAGTTAGACTGTATAAGGAGATTATTTCTGGATTTTTAGCTTAAACATTCTAAATCGTTTCAGGACTTTCTAATAATTGTTTTCTTCAGGACATAAACTTGAGCCCAGACTGTTTCCTAGCAACTAATGAAATGGTCTGTTGCACTGTTTCTAAACAACACATAATGTAACTCTAAAGTGTGTGGTTCCTTAAACTCACCAACCACCCATGTATTAGAAATCAAGCCTCTATATGACATATTTTTTTGCACTTTAGTGCACTTTTGATTTCATCTTGATTTATTGATGAAGCCAGTGGAGCGGGTGTAGTTTTCATTGGCCATGTTGGCAGTGGTACTCTGGCCAGCTGATGACACCGCCAAACCTTTCACTCCTGATTGTGTTCTCAGATTAGATGGTTTGAGCCTTCTGCATTTATAAATCCCCACTGTAGCCTGACTTACCTATAGACTCAAACTGTCCAACATTTATTTGTACTTGTTGAACCCCAAATCCTCATGCAGGAGAGCTGGATGCACTGGCATTTATTGTAAGATGTAAATTGAACCAAATCTATTTCAATCCTTGAAACAGATGGTCCTTAAACTGTGGTTAGAGGTTGCAAATTATCTGTTATCTACCTACCTTCACAGCCCATGAATATAGATTTATGATTCCCCTAAGTTTAACTGTTACCGGCCACATTTTCTCGGTCTTATTGTGTCTTATGGAAAGAAAAACAATTTCTTTAAAAAAAAATCTTTAAAACCAATGGTATATTATTAAAACTGCAGGTGCATGCACTACATGGTAAATACAACTGTCTGCTATATGAGTCCAGTAAAAATAGCCCACAGGTCAGTATCAGGTGCATGTCTGTGGGAATTCTCACCCTAAGGCGTGCTGTTTTTTTAGATACAGGTGATGGAAAAATACAGATATCTCGAGGAATTCACTTACATCTTCAAATTCACCAAATTCAAGAGAGGTTCAGAAGAAAAACAGTTACTGTATGTGTTTGGTGGGAATTTCACTAGCAACTAGTTTTTTGTATTTTGAATGTGGGTGAACACAAAAATTCTACTTACTGTCTATTTTCTTTTCACAAGTTAGGAAATTAATCAATCTAATTTAGTTTTTTTTAAACATATTCCTGTATGGATAATTGCAACAAAAGAAACATAAAGCATGCTCTTGTTGCTGGAGCTTTCTCTGTTTCTTATTAGTACAGCATTTAGGGAAACACTGTATATCTTTATTTTGATTTTTTTAATGAAAATAGTGCAATATTAAGGAATCGGACATTTGCACCTTTACTACAAAACAATGTGCACTTTTACCAACCTTTGGATCACTGGGCACGGCTGTGCAGGCAGCATCGATTACACTCTGGATGATTTTGGTGACCCTCTGACCTTGCCTCTAAGGGCCGCCATCTCCTTGTACACAAGAGACATCTACAAAGTACAGTGTAAAAACACTACAGCAATAATTGCTTTTAACAATATCAGAAATAAAAAATAATGATCTCACTGCTTGAGTCTCTCTTCACCCTCTGGTTTGCAGTCAGTGTGATGCTCGGAGCAGCAGAGTGTTAAGGGTCTTAGTCAAACATGTTAAATAATGGGGGGGACAAATCCAGACCCTCTGGTTACTGCTTACACTGGGCCATCCACTGACCCTATTCATTATCGAGAACACAGGTTGGCTTCCTATAATTGGCTAAGGGTGACACCTTTAAGTGCTCAGTGTTCATAATATAGCTGACATTCATGTCGCCATTAAATCTGAAGCGAAGAGAAAAATCACC
The DNA here is from genome assembly GCA_013375575.1 of Percina caprodes. Taxonomy (NCBI): domain Eukaryota; kingdom Metazoa; phylum Chordata; class Actinopteri; order Perciformes; family Percidae; genus Percina; species Percina caprodes. The sequence continues at coordinate 3,919,060 of JABXJD010000017.1, read as the reverse complement.
TTTTTTTTGAATGGATACTTTTTAGAAAGTAATTTTTTGGCTTTGTTTCCTTATTTGGATATTGGAATACATCCTAGGAAAACATGAATTGTGCTGTGTTAATGCACTAATACCAGCATGTGATCGCTATTCCAGATCTAAACGCACAGTTTAACTTGAATGCCATTGGACCTAGAACGGTGTCTATCCCATCAGAAAGAATACGGATGACCTCTTCAGTCGCAATAGAAAAATAAGTGGAGCAGTGCTTTATGAGACTGTTCAGGGACCTCTAAGACACGCAAGACAAGTGGAACATGACAGAGGTTGACAGAAGTAGTCAAGCTAGCAATACTGCTATCAAGCTTCCCCAGTGGCTCGGATTACCCTCTTAGTAATGAAAGCCATATTAGCAAGAATACTGAAAAAATAGCCCAGCAGTGCCACCGGTACCATCTCACCATCTCTCACGTGACTCTCGCTTGCCCATTGGAACATTCTTTTTTAAAATAACCAGCTGCATTTCCCTTGATTTGAAATCTATTGTCTTAAATCTCCTCCAGAGGTGGTTTGAGCATGTTTCTAATGCTTCTTGGTTGCCCATACACTTTATTTCTGATATCTATCCGGCACACCAAAAATGCATGAAGTACAGTTTATAGGGTTAAATGGGGTGTTTAATTCACAGAGATATGTCCTTTGCCATATCCTGAGAGGTTAAACAGTTGCTGTTTTTGTCAACAGCCAAGTGGATGAATAGATAAAAGGTGGCCTGACACACACATTTCATTCACTTTGTGGTAATGTCTGCCGTTCTACCTTGGACTCTAACATTTTTTTGGTTACCTTGTTTCAAGCCATTCTAGCGTGGCATAGAAAGCTGCAGGAAGACTTAGCTCGATCTGTGCCAGTCCTCATTAATATGTAATGAGCTTAGCTACTTGACTCTGATTGGTTAACAGCTAGCCAATGAGAGCCGGGCCATCAGTATCCTGTACGCAGCGTAACTGGGCGAGCTCATGAATAGTAATGAGCTCAGGCAACATGACATCAGACAGACCAGCTGTTGTAATTGGCCTGATTTCTCTGCTTATTTCTTTTCAGTGACTAGAGCTGACAGAGAAGGTAGCAGTTCATTTTCACATTCATGACATAACACATATGGACCTAAGCTATTTCAAAAATTTAAATAAAAACGGTTTTGTGTGGCAGAGCACCTTTGAAAAACTCAACATGACGGCCAAATGCACTCCCACTTGAGCAGATAGATTACTGTTGTACATGGTAGACTAATTTTCTTTCTAGTTTTCTTTCTTATCCTTAAATTTGTTTTGACAAATAGTTAAAAGTAGGCTATGTCAAAATTGAAGCCACATTCATGTATTTAATGCGTGGAATTTTCCTGTCTATAAAGTAGGTGAACACAAAGTTGCAGGTTTCTTTTTCTTTTTTTTTAACAAAATGATTGTTGTATAATGTGAAATATATATATAAATATTTCACATTATATATTTCAGGGCTTTCTTCTTGATTTTAATGTCTAATTTTAATATTTCAGTGAAGCCCTTACTGGTGTTACTTTTCATTGTAGTTTGTCTGAGGATATCAAAGCTCAGACAAACTACTCAAAGCTCAGAAACTGTGTGAAGATTTTAATGAAGTGGTTTTTAAGCACCCTTGAGACAACATTACAATAGACCAAAGATGCAGATTTCTTCAAGGTATTCAGATTACCAGTGTTATTGCTGCTATTCTTACACAACCGTATGGAGTTATATTCCTATCATTATTCAAGAGCGCATGGTTTCAATTTGAGAGCAACAGACGTTCACCCTCAACGGGGCTGGGATCATTTTATTGGTCAACACTACAGCTGGCAAAGCAAACAATCCGAGAGCGCAGGAAAAATCCGAGAGCAGAAGTTTTGCAAGCGCGCAGAAGCAGCCTGACTCTGAGGAGAAAGTTTGAGCAGAAGCAGAGCAAAGCCAAGCGCGAACAGTGACTATTTGAGTGTGAAAGCAAGGTTTTGAGGGAAATTATTACAAAATCTGAACGTAATATATGTAAATAAATATGAGAAATGCTCTCAAATTCAAACAATGCTATCTTAAATAAAGATAGGAATATAACTCCATAATAATAATAATAATAATAATAATAATACATTTTATTTAACAGCACCTTTCTAAGCACTCAAGGTCGCTTTACAGACAATAAAAGACAGATACAGGGAACAGAAAAGTATACAACAGCAGGTCTTCATTTTGGCAACAAAACAGAATTAATAGAATTAGTATGTTTGTGTATTTATTTGTGCATTTCAATTAAAGTGGAATGTATGTAGTTCAATTCAGGTTTTGGTCTTTTTTCTGTGCCGTATTTATTGTCTGCATCTGCTAAGTAACTGCTGGGTGTGCTATCACCAACGGTTCAGTCCTGTCGTGTTTGTCAGGAAGCTGCTTACATTTTCATTTAGGACTCTGAGTTGTGGCTTCCTTTATTGTCCTCTCTGGAGATTATTTGTATGCATGTGTGTGTGTGTGCTTGTGTTCAAGAAATTCAGAAAAATAGAGTCAGCGAAGCAACACTAGCCCAAGACCAGAGATTCTGTGTCTTCTAATCAGATCTCAAGCCGGTGACTCCGTTTGGGGATATCAATTAGCATCTGGGCGCAAGCACATCGTCGCACCTCTCTGTCGGAGCTCTCAGGTTACCCCTCTTTGTGGCAGTAAAACCTCTGGTGGTTTATTCATTTGAAAGTCTGAAGAGGCAATTAGGAATTACTCACATGGGGCATAATTTTTATGTGTTTATTTTAACAATGTAGAAGAAAATAAATTGCATTTTTGGGGAGGTGGGGGGGATGCAGCTTAGCAACTGTGGCTCATCACGACGCCATCGAGGAATAAGCAGCTGATGTGTTGGTGTTGCAAGTTGTTGCAGGGTCCCCGGTGAGCTCAGATGCTCAGTGCAGCTGGCGGGATTTTTATAAGAGATGAAATGCCATCAGAGATACAGAATGTAGGAGGCTTAATTAAGTCAGTCTTCTCTGATTGTGAGCTTTTAAAGCATGCCTATCTCAAGCTTGCCTGTTTAATTTTGTGTGTGTGTGTGTGTGTGTCTGTTTGTCTACTCTGTGCGTGGGTGAGCCTCTTTGGAAATGTGCATGTTGGTATCGCAGTCATATGTGTAAACAGGAGCTCAGCAGGGAACATGTTGCACGGCACACACCATTGGCATGTTTACTCAGTCTCCTTTCTCTGCTCATATTCTTTTCCCTCATTCTTCCTTTCAAGCTGGTTGTCTGCTTAACAACTTCAGTGAGTTCGATGACTTGGGTGTGGAGGGAGCGGCTCACTTCACAGACTTCACACACAAACACACGCTCTTTAATCTCCCCTTTACCCATTCCTTGTTTGGCAGATCAGCCGTGATGTGCTGCTTTTTTCAATCAAAGAGTGCCAACGGCAGTAAATCAGGGATTAAGGTGCGGCATGGCACTCCATTCTGCATGCTCGTGGGCCTTCATCTCATCAAGGTGCAAACAGAGAATCCAAGCAGTCGCACAGCTATGATGGGGCCCCCCTACACTTTAATCATTGGCGGTGACCTCCCTCATCACCACCAGATTAAAAAACAATTGTGGCTTTGCCTCGCTCCATGCCACTGCTCCCTGCTAGCTTTATATATTGGCTGTCGTCTCTCTGGTTAAATTATTTTTATCAATCAAACAAGCCCAAGAAAAGAAAAGTGGCTGCCATTTAGATAAAGCCCCCCCCCTCTCCCCAATAGGGCGTACTTAACCAATAAGGAAGCTCATAAAAGCAGATGAAGTAGTACAATGCAACTCTCCAGGGAGCCAGTGTACATCAGATTTTAGTATGAAGCTATCAGCGAGTTAAATAGGATTTCAGAATCGGTTTTGTCGCAGGGGGGAAACTCAATAGATGCCTGATGGATTTCGTCTGTATAATGGGCGGGATTATAGAGACAGTTGCATTAAATTCTTCTGCTGTATGACACAAACACACTGAAACACATGCCCAGCCCTTTTAAAAAAAAAAAATGCCTTGCATTTCTAGGCCATTTTCAGACTTTGATGGTGCACTTTTTTTTTTTTTTTTTCCAGCCTATCTAACTAAGAAAATATGACAGAAAGACATTCATAGTGCATAGGGAAATATCTTGAATCAGAAAACTACAGACATTACAGAATTTTGGAATAGCAGACAATGGACAATACACATTTTAGGTTTTGCTGTCTGTCAGAATTAAAAAGAAACGGTGTCTTTCTCAACATGTTGCACTAATATTTAACAATCATACAGGCAGACGACAATTGGAGATGAGAAAAAACAACTAATTAGCCTTAATATACCAGAATGCAAAGTAGCTGATAAAACGCTAGACTTTTCAGTCTAGCTGGAATTAAGTCAAATCAGATGTACCTGCACCATGCCCTCAAGAACAAACTGCCTTTTTCCACTTAGTTTCTTTCAGTGTGTGTTTACACCTCTAATTGAAATCCATTGCATGAGCTATCCGTCAGTATTTCAGTGCATATCCTTTACTTAAAAAATGATATCCTCGTGATTAAGTTCATGAGGGAGATATGGACTTGACAGAATGCAGCGTTTGCTCTAAATATTAAATATTTATCTAACAACAGTCGAGACTGGGTGACAAGGTTAAACTCTGCATTTCATTGGCTGCTTTTGGATATGTTTAAATATTGTTTTTGCATCTATGAACCCAGAGACCATTCAAGGATGACATAACATCAACTATTAACTGAAGTGTACAGTAGCACAGTAAGTCGGGTGGGATGGGAATACACCGAATATGACCCATTTACTTTTAAAAGCGTTAATATACCAGAGGGAGGATTTTTCCTTTAAAGACCTTGTGAGGTAGCATGAAGCGTTACTCTGCTGTAACAAGCAATATTTCAACGTAACCTCTGGAGAAAATATTTTTGACCAAAGTGCCTTTAGTTTCTCCTACGGGGTCCGAGTCAAAATTGGAGTTGAAGTAGCTGCAGGCTAGAGGTTTTGGAATTCTTTGGCTGATGCTCGATTTGAGGAGGTTGTGGGAGATGAAGGAGAGCAAGATGCTTTTTAAAGCCGATAGGATTTATTATGTTCTGTGCCTATAGCAGACTGGATTTAACCAATCCCTAGACATCTCTTTTTCCTCTCTGTACCCACAGCTGTCATGCAGAATATCTTATCACATCGCCTGCATGTGGGTGGGTTAGTCTGTCGCCTCTCTCTGCGTGCATGCCTGCCTTTGTGTGTGTGTTTGTGTATGTGTGTGTGTGTGTGAGAGAGTGTGTGAAATGTGGCTTGTGGTTAAAAGGGCAGTGGAATAATCACTCAGGCACCTGCTCAGACTCCCATGCGTTGTTAAACATCCCGCTACTCACAAAGTCAAATACAAGACAAGCCTAATGGCTCCCCAATGCTCGTCTTTGTAAATGATGGTGTTAACTACAACTCTCTTAACACTTTAGCACTTTGTGGATCAAATATAAAACCTATTCTTGCGGTTTCTGCCTCTCATTAAATGTGTCAAATTCAACTCTGCAGTGCTTTAAGTACAAAGGTCCCTGTTGGCTTTTCAGCGTATTTGTTTCAAAAACAACTTTTACTTCTATTTTCCATTACTGTGAGGTAACACCCTTCTTTGTCAATTTTCAGTGAAATAAATTATGAAGGTAGGTGTCCTGTTTTCCTAACTAAAAGTAGGTGCAGTCAATTTCTGTGGTGTACATAAAGCACCATCAAGAGCTTGAACAGCTTGTGGGGGGAGGTGGCATGGCACGTTTTACCAGCCACAGCTACCTCAGTAGTTTTGATTTCATCTGTAGCAGTTTTAGGACTTTATCGGTTTTAAAAGTTAAGCATCAAAGTTCTTGACCTACTGATTTACCATTTTATACTTTTAATAACACACACATACTCTGGAAATAAACCATTTGTAGTATGTTAAAACGATTTCTAAAGGATTAGCCATTCTTGCCACACAATACGTATCGCATTGTTCGTAGTCTCGCATTGCCAGACCTTCCCCCACATCGCTACAGAGGAGGGTCTGGGTCTGAGGAGCAGTTAACCATAGTCCTCATAAATCAACCGGAGTTTCAAATCCCAACACAAAGAAAGTAGAATTTAACGGACATTCGGCCGAAAAGCGCGATCCGGCGGAATTTCCAGCAGCACCGGAGTGGAACGTCGTGGATATAGACACCGACACACTCCATGTCCATGCAACAACGCATAGCATAGGACTTGTGATCTGTAGTCTATTCTTATTCTAATTCGTTACCTTAAGCCTATTTTTTTCTTTTGATTTCCCTCAATTTTCATTCACAAACATTATTTTAGATATTTGCCAATAGCTGAGTTTGTGTCAATCTCCGATTAGCTCTTTGGAATCCTCTGAAGTCTCACACATTGACAGCAGAAGATTGGTGCCTGATGCCTGTGTGTTTGGTTGATATCTCATTCCCAAACCTGCTGCACTATTTTTAATAGAGGAGCTCAGAGCTGCAAAGGAATCCCGTTTATTAGGATTCAGCACACTTCTTGACATGCTGCGAAGGAATAGATAAGAGTGGTGGGAATGTGGTCTGAGTTAAATAAATAAACAGATCATGCACCAAATAATTAACCTCTCAGGGTCTTTGACGTGCTTTATAAATGCTGGAGGGGGGAGGGGGGTGGGTGGCTTGGGGGGGGGGATCTCTCACACTCAACCAAACCCTCTGCACCACAAAGCTGCTAAATATGTATCTGCAAAGTTAACTTAGATGCTCAGATGGTTCTTTATGGTGTTCTATTTTCTTCTGATTTGACTTTTTTTTTTCAACCTAATGATGATTACATCATTTACAGATGAAGATTGACACATGATGTCGATGTTCCTATACTCGTATTAATATTGTTTCATAAAGCCTGCAGTCTTTGAACTTATTTCTACTTTCTACAAACAATCCTGCCCAAGGTCCCCTTACTAACTTTTGCCAGGGCTTTCATGAATAAACCACAATGCTAAGTCAGTGTAACGCTCTTATCTTGAGTTGAGATTGTTTGGTCAACAACAAAACAAGTTGATTTATTTATTTACCTTGTATTTGTATTGCATTTGAAATGGATTTTCGAGGAGTCCTTAATTGTTAAAGCCAGTCTGCAGAATATTACCGAAACGTGGCATTAAACGGCCAAAAAAGTTCTTTCTTTTAGGGCTGCAAAACAAAACATATTTTAGTATGGAGTGACAAATGTTAATTAATCTTTTCATAATTGAATCCACATCCCAGAAATAACATTTGATATCTTCAAGTTACCATTTTTTCTGACCAACAATCCATTTGTTTCAGCAAAACTATCATTATAAATTTTGCAATCCTTAATTCTTAACCCTAATTCTATAGCCCATCAAGGGACACTTTTGGGAAGTTATTTAAACAATGTTAAAATGCTGACAATGCTAATATGAATGTGACTACTTTAGTGCTGAGTCTGTACTTGGTCATTATTTTCTTTAGATTTCAGCCAATCCAGTTCCCATTCGAGCAATATAGATCAAGAGGAGAGCTACAAGATTCTTAATTTTAATCTCGAGGCTGTAGAAGCTTTGAAAGGTTTTGTCAAGAACTGGGGCAGTGATGTCTCAACGTTTTTAAAATAACACCAATTAAGCTGAGCGAGTGAATTTTGGTGGCTGATTGTTTTCTCATGGAGACCTAACTAACTAATCAGCAGAGTTCTAAGCCTCTTATATCGGCCTTTATTCCGAGTCCTTCTTCAGCCTTTAAATTGCCATCAGTTGACAAAGTAAGCAACATTGTTTTAATTAAGTTGTCTAACTTGTGGGGCGACCTCATGTAGGCCAAGTCCTTGGCAGTGGCCCGGGTTCAAATCAGACCCCCCCCCCCAAAAAGCCCCAAACAAATCATCTTAAAAAATGAAGAAATAAGTTGTCTTACTTTCCCAGATAGATTTTTCTCTCCACATTGCCACACTCCTACCACACAATGCCAATACATCACTTCCTTACTCTCAAACACTCGCTGTCTACAGAAAAGAACGAGAAGTAGCTTTTAATCGAAACTTTGCAAATGGTCTTCCTCAATCTCAATGCAATCATTTGGGTTGTCAGCCCTAATGGATTTTGCACAGCACATCAGCTAACACAACACTGTCACTGAATGTTGAAAATGTCAAATATGTGTTTTAAAAACAAGTGACAGTTTGTCTTGTTAAATAAGTCTGTTATTTTTGCTGGGATTATTTATTTGCAGTTGTGTACTGTATTTATTTTAAATCATGTTCCATTTTTTCAAAAAATAAAATATAGACATAAGACAGTGAGAGAGGAAGTGATGAAAATTAATGAATAAACAAATAATTTGTAAACTTAATAATTTAAATAACATTTTGTTTTGGCAGAAGTGCTGTCACTGTCCATGGTGCTGTATTGTAGCTCCTATAACACAGCATGGACTGCCACAATTCAACAAAACAAAAACAACCTTCCTTAATTTACACATTTCCATTCATTATATAAAAATATGCACGTAATATTATGGTCTTTAATTTACTTTTTATTTTTTTATTTTACAAGTTTCACTCAAAATTGCAATTATTTTTCTCTAAACTATTATTTATGATTCCCTTGTCTCAGCAAGGCTGCTGTGCAGAGAATGTTTTATGTATTAGTTTTCTTTATTGGATTTGTGGCAATGAATTATCTGGGAAATGTACACCTTTTTGTGTCAAAGAGTGAGAAATAATGCCATGCAAGTGATTAATTTTTCCTATTTGTGTGCCTGTAAACACTTGAACTTAAGAGTATCATATGACAGAATCTTCATATTTACCACAGAGCAGAGTCTCAGTTGGATTTATGAGTGCTTTACTGAATACATTTGCATATTATTTAAGAAAAGTGGCCGACACTTGTGGACTCCATGAGGCACTTGATGTAATTTGTGTACGGGCCACTTTAATTCCCATAGTAACACCTCTTCCGAAATTCCACCCTGACTGACTTAAATTGTTACCGATAGGTCCTGATAGCTCTGGGCTGTCTCACTGCCAAATTGGCTGAAGGACTTTCTGATGCACTTACTGTATTATGTACACACACTTTGCTTAAGGCTTCTTAAATGTTGCATTGATCAAGTAAGTGGTAGACAGTATTTGGTGTGCTCAAAAAGATTTTGCTTGTTTCACCATGGGGTTCAGTTGTACATATTCAAGAGTGTATGTAACCAACATACAGTATGAAGCAAAAACGCAAAACATTGGATTGGGACTTTTAGCTTATATTGTTGTAAACATACAATACAAGATGACATCATCCGCAAAACATTTAAGTAAAAAATGAGGCTTGGCAATTATGTCTGTATAATATGGGGAAATCCACAGTATAGTCAGTATGATAACTCAAACGAATTTTATCTGAGAGCAGCTATTTTATGTGAATCTCTCACTTTTACATTTGAGACCTATTTCTCCACATGCGGCTGGATCTCATTTCTCTGTCTTCCCCCTTCCCCTTAGTTTTAATTGCTAGCTTGCTATGATAACGCTAATCGCTAACCACTAACGTTAACGTTACATTGCTGATTTGCACAACAGTCCTGCATTTCTCTGCCTTGAATGGGCTCCATGCATGTCCACAGTTTTAACCATTAACAACTTTGTTTGGTATCAGTGCACAACGCTACTTGCTTTGGAAACATCGATACACGCGTTGTGTATCACACAGGAGGACGCATGTCAGCTGATCCACTTTCGGCCTGAAAACGAGCAGAAGTTTCTTAAATAATGTGTTCATGTTGTAGCCATTCACTGATAGGCATGTGAGGGAAAGGTTACCGGCCAACAGGCATCAGACTGGTCTAGAATATCAGAACAGCTGTAGTTTGTTTGTTTGTGTGTGGTCTTGTGGTTTTTTTTTTTTTTAGTTTTACATATTTGAGTGCCTTTTTATGTGTGTGACATTTACGTGACATATGGTTCTAATAGTTTATAATGGTTCTGTAATATAATATATTTCATGTAATGTTTTTCCTGTTATGTTTAATTTATTAGGCAGTAAAGACACATTTTGGTTAGAGTTTTTCTGAACATCAATGACATTCAAAACAGTGATAACGGAACAGATATACAACACACCATTCAGTGTGTATACACATTTGTATTGCAAACACACCTAAGTACTACACAGATAAGAACATATGCCTCTGCACCACCAAAGTGAACATAAAATAACTATAAAATATATAAATGCATATGACACTGTTGTCAAAACCCACGCAAGAGGAAGGGGTAAGATACAGAAATGGGATTCGGCCTAAGTGACCACTGAGAATAATGTATGCTCACACATGCATGTTTACTCATGGATTTATAGATGAAGTGGCACACGTGGTTTGGAAGTTGGGGAAAAATTGATCCATGTTGTGACTCACCAAAGAACCTGAGCATGCTTCCTCATACACCATACAAACTTACATGCTTTCCTGTTGTGTGTTATACGATAAACAAAGTATCGGGGGGAAAGATTCCTATTGTTTCCTCCAGCAACATTCTTTCGATCAATAACATAAGGGGTGTCAAAGCAGGATTGGTAAACAGCTGAATAACATGATGTACATAGTGTCCTTTAAATGAAACTTGCTTGTTTTCCACATTGTTGACAATGAGGTTTCCAACAAAAAGAAATAACTAACTTACATCCTTGAACCCCTCCTTTGTAGATGCAGCGATTCCATTCAATCTCTTTAATGAAAAACCCTTCAATAGTAACACTGCTTTCCAAAGACTGAATAGACTGCCCACACACAGCTACTGACCTTGCATTTGGTAGCCACTTTTTAAACTACTACTACTACTACTAATACAAAAAAAAACTGAACAGTTGAATTCAATGATTAATATTAGTAGCTATACTTTTTAATATTGAAATGTAAAATTTGGGCATTAGATAAAATGAATCTAAAATAGAATTGCAGTAACCCCAGATTAAGATAGTTATTCAAGGATGATTCAATGATGCCTAAACATAGCAATAAAGGTGGTAACCATGATTGAGTTGTCGCGATTGGACACTGTAGGAAACAAGTTCAAATAGGCTGACAGCGGACTTCCTACGGATAGATCCAGTATGAGCATTTTCTGACTTTGCTGTTGCGTTTATTAAAATCAAAATATTAAGCAGTATACAATCGTCAAAAAATGATCCAGAGATGCACATTCCTAATGTCCTGCCACAGTTTTAGCAAAGTCATTAAGCAAATTAATCTATATACCTAATTCCACATGTGTTCATTCATAGTTTTGATGCCTTCAGTGATAATCTACAATGTAAATAGTCATGAAAAACGCATTAGATGAGAAGGTGTGTCCAAACGGCCTGTACTGTGTGTGTATAGATAGATAGATAGATAGATAGATAGATAGATAGATAGATAGATAGATAGATAGATAGATATCTCACTTTACATAAGGTTTAAACAGAATTTAGAGCTTCCACCATCTGCCTATGGTCACTATTAACAGAGGTGCAAAAGAATCCATAAATTATGCTGGAGAATGGGAATTTGGTTACAAAGTGTCCCAGGCCAATCCCTCACTGGATTTACTGACTGATCTGTTGACATCCGGGAATTAAGAGAACATGCCTCCTCCCACACAGCCAGCATTACCACATACGGAATGTAATTTCATTCAGAAGTGGGGTCAAATCCCTGACCCAGATTCTGCTGCCCTGCTCCCTTGCTCTTCTCCATCCAAGGAATTCTCTGATCGTGTGTGAATGTATGCAATTTCAATTATTTAAAAGTTCAATTGCATAGCTTGTTGCTGAATTGAAATGCCACGTACTCACAAAGTGCCTGCTCGCATAAGGCAAACAAGTTAATAAGAGGCATTGTGGATAAGGAATATAAGACTGCACTCTATAATGAGGCAATTGCATTAATATTCCTTAGTTTTGCCATGTCCTGCTTCTGTAGCATTAACAGTGATTAGATTTATTAGAGGAACATTTATTGACTATTGTTTCACAATAGATAATGAAAGGAAGTCAGCTTCTGTTGGGAAACAACTGAATATGCTTTGGTTGAAATGTGCTGAATAATACTAGAACAAAATATTCAGAAATTCTATTTACATTTCTGAAAGATTAATGCAGCTCCAGTGCAGCAGTTCAGTGGCCAGAAAGTCTATATCCACAATGTTCCACTTCCAAGATTGCTCTGTTGACACCAGAAATTCTGCCAGATGTCGCTCTTTTCGGACGGATGTCCGTTACCTTCCGCTTTCTTTGTGTTGGCATTTTATACTCCGGTGGATTTCTGAGGACTATCGTTAACTACTCCTCAGATCTCTGCAGGATAAATCCAGACAGCTAGCTAGACTATCTGTCCAATCTGAGTTTTCTGTTGCACGACTAAAACAACCTTTGATTGTACACATGTTCTACCAAAACAAAAGCCGCCGAGACAATTGTGTGATTTTGTGTGTGTGTGTTTTCACAATTGCATCTGCTTTTGGGGTAGGTTTAATTCTCACACCAAGCCAGCTTTAACACCCTGATTAAAACAGGGTGTGGGATGCCGGAGTCTTGTGATTTCCTCTACTGTTGGCTTGTGCAGTGCAACCCAAGTAAACAATACTGTTGACTTAATTTTCACTGTGTTCCTCTGCCTGCTTCTTCCTAAACACCTTGATTAGTAAAGAAAACATTAGTCCTCATGGGACGGTGAACCTGTGAAGCAAGGGCATGTTGGTTCTTGTGCATGTTTCCTTTGGATCACTGAGGGATTACAGAACAGTGCACGACCACTTAAGAGGATCACAGACCTGCTTCTTTGTTTCTCTGAACTGTGTTTGTATTGTTTGAAGCTGGAATAGAATACGGAGCACATAAACGGCCGTTAAAGGGTACATACTAATGTATGACCTACATACTAATGTATGACCTCTATAGGCAACCAGTGAAAAGTTCATCACCAGCAGAGCTTATCTCCTTCTACATGTTGCCTCTGCAGATCTCTATCAACAACTTATCACACGCTTGCAGATACATTATGGTCATGCGTGCTGTGGGCCAGTAAAGACCTTGCTCATTTCCCCTTAAAGCTGATGCTTTGCTGTGGACACAGCCAAGTGCAGGCTGTGGTGAGTGATATGCTAATCACTGCCTCTGTGGGTATTGGATCATGGTCAAACAACTGGAGATCAAACAGTAGCACAAAAGACAGCCCTGAAAAAAGCTTCCGGCATCTATTTTCTGTTTTATAGTGACATTTAGACCCTAATTCCACCTGGTATTAACATTTTAACTGTATGTGGCTAAAATATCTTACCCTTAAAAATCTAAATAATTATTACTTATTAATACTAAGTTGAAATTCAATGGCCCTTGATGAAAGTCACGTCATGCGTCTTAGGCACATGGGAGAGCGGTCTGATCGCAAATGAAGATAGAAGAGCAAATGCATCGGAATAACCTCAGGAGGTGGTTTGGGACGCATTCCAGCCCGATGTAGAAAAGGTGAACATGTAAATTAGGGCTGTCAAAATTGGTCAGAGATTACGTTTGAATATTCATTCAAAAAAGCCGCAGAGGTTTGAATATATTCAAATATATTTTTGCGCATTATGTCTGTAGGAGGGCAAACCAAAACAGCGGGAGATGTAACTACTTGTGTAACGGCAACGTGCAGGAAACAGGACAGGCCACACTGCTGTCACGGAACCGTTCATAATGTCCAATTATAAACAACCGAGTCTCTTGCTGTTCCATGAATTTGTCAGATGATATTTTCTCGATGTCTCTGCAGTTAAAGATTTACGTTAGCGTTTTTTGTACCATCCTCTTCTTCGCCTTGGTTGTTTGTTTGTCTTTTACTTCCCGTAGCGGGAGCCGCATGATCGAACGTCATCAACTTGCCCACACGCTGTGAATTCTCTTCCTTACTGGCTGGGCTCAGTCAGACAGGAGGCTGAAGCTGCAGGCACGCTAAGTGTAAACAAGTGTAATAAATCAGATCTGGATTTTATCCAGATACTAAACATGTCATAGCATAAATGGGGAAATGTACATCTTAGTTGTAAAGCTTTCTTTTTGAATTCCAATAGTTGATAGCTATGTGTTGTTGTTAGAGTTCAACACAAGCACAGAAATAATAGCTGGGTAAATAGGTAGATGAGAACTAATGTTTGTCTTGGGAGAAAACCCAGAGATTTGGCCATTTTGAATATCTCAGCCAGACAAGCCTCCTCTTCATAGCTCAACTGCTGATCTGTCGAAATTCCTTCACGTAGCCAGGGCCCCAAGTGACTCTCCACTGTCAAGCCAAATCCTGTAACTTCGCCTTTATAAAGTGAAAATGGGAATGTACTGTAAGAGCTCAAGGCTCAACAGCTTTGTTACCAAGGGAACTACAGTGGAAATTCTGCTCTCAGCGGTCCACAGGGACCCAGATCCTTACTTCACAATCCTGCCATTGACCAAGGTATGGCGAAATGGATGGAGACTACCTCCCATGTCCCCTGAATGCTTGTGTCCAATTGAAAATGGCTTTCATGTTGAGTGTGGCAGCAATGGACCATGGGCAATCAAAGTTCGGCCTTTTCCAACTCTGTGTAATGTAAGCATGGATGACAATAAAGCCACAGGACACCAGCAATTACACTGCAGTTCACCTTAGACATCTGGAAGAAAAGCTCCATGTGAACTAAAGTCACATAGTTCAAGAGCCACAGTTTCACTTCAAAAGCATATAGATCATGGTTGCCAGTTGTTTCCACGAATAGTATCTCAAAATCAAAACTTGATTTTCTTGTTACTTAGCAATATAAATTTATCTTGTAATCTCTTAATTGACTCATCAAGGTCCTCACGTGTGGTTTTTATTAAAGCCTGTTATCCTAAGATAAGCATTTAATTAAAGTCTTATCTGGAAATATCACACATTATTTTCTTTTATGATTGTGGCATACATGTATTATCTCAGGATTAGAGTCATCTAAACGTAATGGTCTGTATATCATGCACTCCTTTCACTGTCTTGAGAGAAATCGTAAACCAAGAGGAGAGCAAGGGGCGTACAGATGCTGGCACGGGGACCACCATTTCTTTAGTCTACAGATAAAATCATTGCGATGTGTGATCATTCGACAAGTTTGATAACTGGAGATGGTGAAGAAGGTGAAACCGTCAGCTGGGTAGTGCTGCATTGCTCCATTCATTTTGTTAGTTGTTGTGGTTCTTGTTTGACTATTCCATTTTGATTATTTGGGTTCTTTGTATTTTCTTTCTTTATTTGAGGGGAGCGAAAGCACTTTACAAGTCCTTTCAGATTCTAAATGCATCATTTAAATGTGAGAATAAAGTACAGGGCAGCAGAGGTATTTCAAGTTGTATTATTTCAACACTTTTATCTGATCACATGGGGCCCTGCAAATATGTCAGGGAAGTGGTCCTACACACACACACACACACACACACACACACACACACACACACCATGTCTAGGTGACTTCCTCTGAGACGGGACAAACATGAGATCTGATTATGAATGCTGAAGACCATTAAGAACCACAAAGGTGCCTATCTTTAAACTCAGAGAAACATTCTTTGCTATGTGGTCTGCTATATAGTTCCACCAGGGCTTTTCCTGTTACTCCTGCATATATTCTATAAAGCTATAAAGCACCTCTAAATGAGAAAGAGGTTTTGAAGGATCTTAAAATGTTTGGGAATCAGATTCATACTCTCCTTCACATGTCAAATAGGTTTGAAGGAGCCCGTGTAAATGTAAAACCAAACTGCGGGGCCTGTAATCAAGAGAGCTGTTTTTTTCACTATCCGACTTTCTCTTATTACCCAGGCATTCACCTCTTACCAGCTGAGTGACGGTGTCATGCACCCTTAATTCTGACAAATGGTCAGCAACACTTGATGTGTTAGAGCCGCCAGACAAGCCACTGATGGCCTCCTCCTTCCTACTTTCGTTAAGATTTCCAGAAGAAAAGGCAGATTAAGATAGCAGAGTAGAGGTAATTGGAGTATGTTTTACCCCTGCGCATTATGTTGAGCGCTAACCTTTTCAGCTGAAACAAACAAATCACTGAGTGCAAGTGCAAACAGGGGATATTTGGTGAGTGTGTCTGCATGTGCTGTTTGGTAAGTGCAAGGAAAAAGTGGGGTGAGGGTTGTTGGGGAAAGGGCGACTGAGAGGAAATTGACATAACTGAGGACAAACACTTCTAGCTAACTTTGTTATCTCCAGTTAGGCAGTGTATCAGACTGTCTCCTCTCTGCTCTCCAAAGATGTGTGAGTGCTCAGGGGAAAATAACAGAAGGTTTTCTAAAAGTTACGAAAATATCAAAGTGGAGGTAAAAAAAAAAGGAAAAGGTAATATTTGAGTTTATAGGACAGTTTACCCGGAGTAGTCTGGGGGAAGTTAATCAGTCGTTTTTTTAAGTGGCTGTTGCAGAAACCAATGACAAGAGCTGCATTAGTGTGCAGAGTCCAATTTGGCTTGTCTGCCTGCACACAAACCATCAAACCCCGTTTCTCAGGAAGAGAAAAGAGGCAGACTTACTAAATAGGGATGAATGTTGCATCACAATTTTGCAGAAATTATTTCTTGTGGATTTCTTAAAGGTCCCATGACATGATGCTCTTTGGATGCTTTTATATAGACCTTAGTGGTCCCCTAATATCATATCTGAAAAAAATGTCATGAAGTTAAATTGTCATGCCATGGGACCTTTTAACGTATGTTTTTGCTATAAGACAAATTAAGAAGAGGCTTTTTGGAGCGTGGAATTGCAGTCCAGTGAAGTCATATACATTCCCTTCAACAAATAAATGGAAATATCTTTCTCTGAACGGAGTGTTGGGCGAGTGGCGAGTGTTTAAATGTTCCTGACAAGCGACCTCTTGTTGGCATGTGAATATTGACTTCAATCCCTCAGAAGCACAAGTGGAAGTAGCATGGCTTTTGATGAAGTTCCACAAGAGAGGAGATTGGGATGGATGGTTTAGTCACTAAACTGTGTTACTTTAACACTGTTGCCTAGCAATGATCTACGATACTTTCTTTTTAATGACCACAAACCTTTCCTAACAGAGTCATATACATATATTTGACCAGAACTTAACCGAAGCAGTGGCAGACAAGAAACCACTTCATATGTGTTTTGGAAGGAACTGACAAAAGTATCATGATGATAGTGGTGTCAACTCAGAAGACGCTCATTTGGATCATTTTAGAAGGATATGACCAACAATGTATTTAGTTGTTTACTGTTAAGACTTTTTGGGACAAACGGATAGATAGACCAACATCACCTTAGGCTTAGGCTCCCAGTTGTTAAAAAGTAAGCCCAACGCCTGTCATTTAGGGCATTTGAATCCTTTTTTGGATATATGAAAATTCAAGTCTGTTTTTAGTCTTCTGTGGATCCTTCTCTCATGAGAGTGCCCACAGCTTCAGATCTTCTTGTTGTAAACTTTATGAAGTTAGCTTTAGTAGGAAGCCACACTTTATGCTTTAGTGTTGCCTGTCTTGAGAATTACCCATTGCACTCATTTATGTAAAGCTCTATTTGTGCATTCCCTTTTAAGGTTCAAGGTTCTCTATGTGTCATGTGCACCACAGTACCAAAAGTAGCCTTTGGCTATATAAATCTTAGGCCTCAGCCCCCCTTCAACAATCCTCATTAAATTATATAGATTCTATATAACTATAGAAAAGACTGAATGTAGTAAATGTGTGTGTGTGTGTGTGTGTGTGTATATATATATATATATATATATATATATATATATATATATATATATATATATATATATATACACACACACACACACACACACACACACACACACACACACACACACACACACACACAGCCTTATGGTTGAGGGCAGTAATGCAGCCGGTCAGGATACTCCTTATTGTCCACCTGTAGAAGTTGCAGAGTATCCTGGAGACAATGATGAAAAGAGACATTGTCTTGCCGTCTTTGTAATGCTGCCGTGAGTCCAAGTCAAGTCCTGATGTGAACTCAGAGGAACCTGAAACTTTCAAACAATGGAGATTGGAGCGTGTCCTTCTCCACTGTTGTTCCTGTAGTTCACAATTGGCTTCTTAGTTTTGCTGACATCAATAGATGTTGTTGTCCCTACAGCAAGATATCAGGGCTCTGACCACCTCTCTTTAGGCCGTATCGTCGCCGTAACACCTTAATGGCTCTCTTGCCTTATCACTGTGCTTGGTGTGCTGCTCCTTTGGGCACTGTCACCATCCATCCACTGATTCAGATTGCATATTATGTGGTGTTCCCTTTCCAATTATGGTTTCTGTTTGCAGTATAATTACAGTAATATTTTGCCACTGTAATGCAATAAACTGGGAGATAAGCCTGCGGATATCAAGCTATAGAGGGTGATCGCTAGTTCACCATTTAAAAAACCTAATTGTGTTTTGTGCAGTGGAGGCTTTTTAAACAGCATTTAAAAGCTAATCAAATCAAGGATTTGCCCAAAAAGGCATCTGGCGAGACAGCTTTTTATAGAGGCCTTTGCACAGCTTGTCTCTAATCTGAAAATGAAATTTTACTTTCAACAGTCTATCTTCTCTCACTGTTGTGCATCAATGGTCTTGTCCTCGCTCCAAATGAAATTGTTTTCTCATGCCTGTAATATCAGTAATCTTGTGTATTAAATTGCAAGCAAAAAACAACAAGCAGCGAGACAAACAATGACTCAGCTTAAAGAACATCCTGGCAGGCGCTACAGTGAAGGGACAAGGACACTGTGCCACTGCTACCGATCCTTCTCTGCTGCGTGGTTAGTACAGGAAGCAACTAGAAACTAGAAAAATACAGTTCAAGCACAAGATCTCAGACTGAACCCACAAACCAGTTTTACAATGTAATAAGTAAGAAAAAAACGTAATTGAAAGTTGATTCAAGGACAGTAAGGCGAAATGTTTTGACATTGGTTTATTGTCTGCTTAAGAGCACTGGACATTTCATTAATAAAATAACTTGAATCATGATGGTAAAGTGTTCATAATGCTAATATTTCAGCCTTCAGTTCCTTCAGTATTAAACTGTCTCTTATTCATGGATAGTCAGGCTTTAGAAGACATTTTTCCATGTTCACAAACTATAACTTAATAATTAATTGGGATCTAAGGCATGCCGCCATGCTTAGTATTTGTTTTAGGATTGACTCGGGGGCATTACATGTGTCCCTCATGACACTGCCTTGGAATCTGACTTTGTCTTAAGTGGTTCCATTAATTGTCCTCAGTGGAAATTTGGTCAGCAGTTTTTTTTTTTGCCCATACAGTAGTGCAATATGCTAATCAGGATACCACTGTTTAATGTTAAATAGTGCATGTTCTGAAGGCTATATGGCCATGCATTTCCCATCTTTGCTTAAACATATATCTGAGACATTGCTGCTTACCCAATGTTGAATAGTGCATACACAGAAGCCTTTTTTTATATGTACTGTAAACATGTATAGATAAAATACATTTTGATACTGGATCTAAAGTGACAGTATTCACCTTTTCTTCTTGTGTTCTTTTTTGCCTTTACTTTCAAAGTTGTAGCTTACAGCCCATATATACAGTACAGCTGTGAACTGACAGTGTCCAGTGGAGCAAATAGATTGACGGGGGAAATTAGTGACTACGCCTCTTACTTAACATAATGTGTTGGCATATGTGCATGTTTACTCAACTTCATTTATGAAAATGTTACCCCAGCACAATTGATTAGCCCACAACTAATTATATCAACTGAAACACCTTTGGAGTAAACAGGTAATCCGCCCCTGATCATAATTGGCTCACAGGGGTCCCAAACAGGTAACTCCTTTCAGCTACGTTAGAAATACAGTATGAAGTCAATATGCACTTTTTATTAAAGCTACTTAATGCAGGTATTGATGGGATCAAATCCAATTTTAACCAGCGCCAGAAATGATATGGCTCTTGCTATACCCTGCTCATATTTCAAGCACTTTAAGATAAACATGAATCCATAAAATGTTACCCTTTGCATATTGTATAAACGGTCCACTCAAAGTTGTCTGCCACTCCTAATCCACAGCTAAGAACAGTTGTTCAGTGAAATGCTTTCATTACACTTTTTGTGCAATAATTTAACTGATCTGTTGTAAGAAAATCACAATATTATTGTCTGCTAAAATTTATATTGTCAATTTAGAACGTAGTAGTCTGGGTTACACATTGTTAGTTTCCAACTTCAGCATTGTTCTCCAGCTCTGCAGATATGATTTCATTTTTAATATCAGATTTTTCAAACATTTAATGACACTAACTTGAAGAACCACTGTGTTGCAGCGATGTGGTTACCACAGGAGCTCTCTAGAGATTCTAAAAAGGTTTAGCTTGAAGTTTGACATGTGATGGCTTGTGTAGAGCAACAAAGGACTTGGCTCCATAATTTTAAGGAATTACATTTGAACTAATTAACAGAAATGTGTTTTTTCTAAACAGTCGCCTGTTACTCTGGATACGCCTCAGACATCACTGTCAACCATTATCATTGAAACAAATTTTTTCAAGGTAACAAAAAACTCGTTAAAGTATTTCTGGAGGATAATGAGGATATCAAAAATCAGACAGGTGTTTCTAAATCCCTGTAGAGTTTCAAATGCACATGATGTACAGTTGTTTCAGCAACAAGAGCACAAATCAAGGTTGGGGATTGCATAGCTCTCAACTTTGCCTTCATTTACATGCCATTCCACCCCAAGTGGACATCTTGTTCAATGCTGCATATTCAGATGTATAATTTCAAGGTTGGGCTATCTGGAAAGGCATAAAGTCAATTAAACACCACAACACCATGTTTTAGTGACGGATTACATTTCATATGATGTGAAGAACACACATCTAATGAGCAATGAACTATGGAGCCTGCTATTAAATACCTGAACTGATCTTTCTTAGAGGACTTTGCACCATTGTGGCTTTTTTGTAATTGTGCAAGGAGATAAGCACTTATTTATAAGCTGGCCCCGTCCCATACCAAAAATTGTAAGAAGTGATTTTCATCCAACTCATATACATTGCTTGATAAAAGAAAAAGAACCATACATGCATCCTGCCTTGATAAATTTGTATGGCTGAAACAAACAATTTGCTTATAGTATATTTAAGATTAGATTACATAAATAAATAAATAGAACAGTATGGGTGGTGTAGGGGATTGTAAGTTGTTTGGGGGTGGGGGGCAAACCTCAGTCAGTAGCACAGCACAGGCCCTGAGTATGCGTCTGGGATACCATCAGGACCAGCAGCCTGGCGTGCATTAATCCTGCTCAGTGTCACACACAGGAGAGTGTGAGAGTGTGAGTGGCTGGTGATCTGCAGAGACTACAGCTTTAATGGCCACCTTTTCGTTGTCCCTATCGAAGCAAAAGGAGTGGTTTAGCTAATCGGGCAAGGAGGTGTCGGTGATGGGGGGTGGGGTTGGTAGCTTTGTTTCTGTCATGGCCTGGATCCCACGTGTCGGGGGTCAACATTGTTCTTGAAGTGAACTTTTTGGATGCCCTATTCATATTAGCCCTGGATGAGTTATAGGCTTGAGCATCACCTGATCTGAATGTAATGTCAAGTACCTTCAGCAGAAGTCTGACCTCACTGTTCATCCATGGCTTCTGATTAGGTAAAGTGGTAATCCGTTTAAGAGTGGTGACACTGTTGATATGAGAGTTGATACAGTCCAGAACGGAGGAGGCATATGAGTCAGTGTCCGTGTGGGAGTCATGGATGGCCTGAGTTGCAAACACTCTCCAGTCTGTGTTACCAAGACGCTGCTGAAGTGCAGAGTCAGCTCCCTCTGGCCACATTTTGACCATCCTTACAGTTGGATTTACACGTTTGATGAATGATAAGTAATTGGGCAATAGAAACAAAGAGAAGTCGTCTGATGAAATTTTTCCACTATGTGGTACCTGCTCGACTCGCCTCGACTCTACTCGCCTTTTTTGGTTCTAATCGTGTTTTTTTGCATCCTCCAGCTTCTTTTGAAACTAAATTTATCTTCTGTTTGTGGCAACAGCCACATGCCGTGAATAAAAAACAACAACACACCTTCGACGTTAAGTGTGCGTGTCACGTTAGGTCACGGCAGTTTCCTGCTTTGACGACCACCCACGCTCGCCTGAGGCGGTGTTATTTTTTTGGGCATTTTAGACCACAGGACATATTAAGATGTGAAAGAGGAGAGAGAAGGGGATTACATCAATGATATTAAACAGGAAAAAGAAAATGATTTTTAGAATAAAGGATATGACAAAATAACTGACCAAATAAACACATCTGAGATGGGACTGGAGCACTATTGCTCCCATTTAGAGCAGAGACTGTTGAATGAATGAGAAACTGGGAGGTGGATTTAGTAAGTGAGTCAAAAGCTCTGTTGAGTTGTCTGCCCGTCTTTGTAATGAAGTAAGCAAGGTGTCCCTGATTGAAATAGAGCCCAGGAAATGACAGCTTCAGCGGTTCACACGGCACCAACCCTGTAACAATTTACCCGAGAGGAAAATTGACAGTTCCCAAAGTGGCCATTATTCTCAAGCATTCGGGCTTTGTAAAAGTGCTGACACTAGGTGAAAGTTACCTCTTATTCAGAGCAATGGCTCTGCAGTTACATGGGACATTGGCATTGTCACATAGATAACACCTCATCCATCTCGATATGGTGATTAAAACATAGATTCGGACATAAGTCAATTTACCTTTTATCAAACCTAATGGTTGCATGAACTCACCATTTATCAAATAAATGGATAATGGTAAATTGAGTTATTTTTCTTTTCTTGCACACTATTTGCATCACAGTCTCTTGTGACATGAAAAGCTTTGCATGGATTGACTAGATGCCTAAACCCTAAAACCTTAAGCTATACATTTTTTTTTCTTTTGGTATCTGGGCTGTGCATCCTCAAACTGCCAAGCTGTCATGTTACAGAGTATCAATGCCAAGGGTCTTTGTTAGGCTTTTCAAATGAGACTGCAGGGTTGTGGTAAGTCCATTTATATCAATTGGGGATGTAATCCTTTAATTTGCTTACGGAAATTGTAAAATTAAACAATTCATGTATATTTTACTTTAGTGGGCAATGCTGTAATACATTGGTAGGATCATTGCCATTTCAATCGGCGTGCAGAGTAACTAAAATTGTTTTCAGTCATAGAATTCTCCCAGTATAAACTAATGGCTTAACCAACGATTATATTTCTTTAAAATCTGATTCTATCTGATTATTGACTTCTAGCGATGCCACGAGATTTTTAAGCATGCACAGTGACGCTTCTACATTGAATTACACCCAGGGCGAGACCCCTTTGAGCGGAAAAAAAACCCCACAAAATTGTGCAGAATTAATATATTATAGTGTATATTTATTTTATGTTCTGATAACTTATACTGTCATATTTTGTGTAGAATTTTGTTCATTATCTTTTGAAAATGTGGGAGGTGGAGACTGTGCACCTTTTTAAAAAGTGGTCCTTGTTGTAATTGCAATAGTAATAACTGGATTCTCTTAAGTGTGTGTTTTCAAATATTCTAATGAAGGATTTGAGCAATAGAATGTTCTCTTTCACTTATGTTATAATAAAATATATACATAAATGTGCCAAAAATATATACAATCAGATGCATAAAAATGTAACAAGAGCAGAGAGCAACAATAATATAAAATATTAAGAATAATATGCAATTAAAATATAGAACATATATTCTAAATAGCACAAATCCAGTGACCACAGGTATGACTTAATCAACTTTAGTTTTGAAAGCTCCTCTCTGCTCGAGCCATAGTGACTGGCAGAGTAAGTGCAATCCTGAGAGCAGTCCAAAAGTCTCCGATAGATTCTTATCATGCATAAAAGTGATAAGCTCAAGGAGGCTCATGGTCCCCCGTTCCCCCCCCTTGTCCGGACCGTTCCAATTGGGTGACCAAACATAGGCACAAATTCATGTTTTCCTCCTTGAGTGCTCACGGGCGCACGCCCTTTAAAAACAAAAAAAGTAGTCACAAAATATTTGCATTTGAGACGGCCGTCACAAACACACACGCCTATCAACTCGATAATAAAGCCGTGAAGTAGGCTATCTTTCAACTCAGAATAGGATTGGAGATGCTTATTAGAGGAGCACCCACGGTATCGGCGCCTCTGCCCAGCTACCCGTTCCACCCAGAGGTGAACTGTCCCCCGCTCCCCCCTCCCCTTTCCCCTTCTCACACAGCTTCTCTGTGCATGGAACCTTCTCAGCAAGCAGGGGCGCCAATTAGCCAATTCCCTACTCAGTGAAATGAGAGATAACATAGTAGAAAACCGCTTTGAGGATTTTTCCCTCGTGCAGCCCCCAATGTGTCATGAAAAAATGCCGCCCCTTGTTCGCTGCCCATGCCAAAAACCGCTACTGAGAATGCATTAGTACTGATATACAGTAGGCAAAGGTATATGGGATGGTAGCAGGCTAAAGCGAAGGTACCTGACACTAATGAGCGAGCTCATGCAGAGAAATTCAATATCATAAGTGCTATGTACACTCCAATAAAGTCTGTGGCCCAGGGCCTGTGCATTTACACTTTAATATAACCCCTATTTGTAGAATCGTGTAATTTTAGCATCTTTCAAAGAGGTGACAGATGCGTGTCAAGAGGTGTAGACCTGCATTATCTTTACAATAATTGTTGCTGAACTCCAGGTGAATTAATGAGTTGGGTAAATCAGTTGTCCGTTGGACATCATCTGGCCATGTGAGTCTGACCATACGTTGGTCTAGTGGTTTAGTGCAATTGGGGAGAGAGGTCTCTAGGTTCAGTTTAGTGAATAACTGGTTTCAACCATTTGACGCGGTTTCCTCCAGACACCCTTTCTTCTGTATACTGTTGATCTTTGTCTGAGAGAGGTTTTTGAATCCTGCGTTTACTCAGTGTTTTTTCTTGGGAGGATAGTCTTGCTGACTCAAACACTTGGTGTGCATTACATTATCAGGAGGCTTACTTTTTGGGTTCCTCCAGACAATTTGTGCATCTTTAACTAGACTGCAGACGCTGACCACACATTTCCCTGTTATTCATACAGTTTTGCCTCATCATTAGGTTGCTTATATGAATATCTGTTAATGGATATCGTTCTGACTGTTACCTAACATACAGTATGAAAAAGCTGTTATTTTTATACATCACAGCATACATCTAAACATGTTTTGACATGTCTCGTCTTAAATAATAATTTAGCATAGACAACATTCTATGAAGCAGGATAGTCACAACAGTGATTATTTCTCTGTTCCAGTGTAATGTTCTTCTTCTTATATTTCAAAAAATTGCTTTGGGATGACAGTTTTTGATTTGGAAGGGGGCGGCAGTACTATAAATTGATACTAGAGAAGCAAATTAAGCTTTGAGCTGGAAAGCCAGGGATTATGCAGGACAAAATTTGGCACAGATAATGGATTTTTTTGTTTACTCGTTTGTCTTAAGAATCATGACTACAAACCATGGTAAGATTAGATTACAGATAAGAATATAACAACACATTGTTAATTTGAAATGACATTTCTGATGCATCAGCTTACTTTGCCTCACTGTATGTTTTTACTTGCTCCAACCAGTGAAGGATATTATATATTATACTAACAGTGACACAGGCATACGTCAAGGTCCCCTGATGTATGCTTTCTTTATTATTTTCTGCCTCCATGTCAATGAAGTCCCCTAATATCTCTTAGTATGTTTCTTCCCACTTAACATGCCAAAGGTGGCAAATTTAATTTACTTTGGTAAGACAATCAACTTGCAGTAATTTGAAACTTGCTTTCATTAAGTTATCTATCACAGTAAAGCCCTACCCACGATCTTTTCTTTAACTGTCCTGTTCTTCTTTTCCTAAACCCAACTGTCCAGTTCTTCGCAAATGTATCTTTTATAAGCCCGCCCACAATCTTTTTCCTAAACCTAACTGCACCAAAAGTGACGCCAATGGTCTCGACCGAGCGCGTATAGATAAAGCGTGTTTAGATATGATGCTAAAGGAGACTTTTAGCGTTAATAACAATAACATGCACCTGACCGAGCGTCGTTATTTTACGCGATGGGAATGTGTTGGATCAGGCCCTTCAGACTTCTCACCCATTTACCACAACTAACTAAAACGTTATTATTGGAATGTTTAAGAAATAGACATTTTCACCTCGTTGAGTGACCTTGACTAAAAATATAGGCTACTTTTAAGAACTTTACTATTCAATACTATGTGGTTCGCAGTGACGGAACAAAAAACATTTGCCCAGGACCCCCTGATGGGCTAATCAACTCTTTTCTGTTGTATTTGGTCGTATGTAAAGTATGACCTGGTCACTTCTTCAAAACCACTGGCATTATCCACAGCAGCTGTGGGCAACATCATATGTACAGGAGGAACGAAAGTCCAGTAATATTCTCAAGTTTATTGGTTCTTGTATACATTTTTTATATCATGGTCAATTGCATGCCCTCGTCCTCTGTACCATCTCAGCTGGATGTAGACTTCTGTCAACTGAAGAGAGACAGTGACTGCACTGTGAGGCTTGTATAGTGGCATTGCTCGGTATTTTTAGCGGTGTTGACTGAAAGCCAGGGCCATTGCACTATATCCCCCATCGTGCCCTTGGGAGGCCACGGCTCCTGCTTTCTCCGGCAGCTGCCATGCACCTTCCCACCACAGTGGAAAACTAGCAGTGTGTGTGTAGGCGGCGACAGGATGACAGCACTCCAGGGATTAACGGTGGAACTGTGTGGCCCATTGGCTCAGCTAGCCAATTAGCACACCGCGATTGACCTATGAAACATGCTCAGAGAAAATTTAAAAGAACAACACAAGTTTCTCTACAGAGTGTGGGTGGCAACCTGCATGTGCTGTCTGTCAATTAGCACTAAAAGCCTGGATGCTAGTGTGTGTCCATAGGCTTTTTGGAGTGTCTTTTTAAGCACTCTGTTTTCCACTGGGGTTGCTGCATCATTTATCTTCAAATTGATTTTCCAATTCTTCCGCTCACCCCCGTCTGTTTGCCCCTTGCTGCCCCCCCTTTGCCCTTCGTCTGTTGCTTTCTTCTCCTCATATTTATTTAGCTCTGACATATCTCCTCCTACTTATAGATTTGATGTCTCTCCCATGCGCTCTCTTTGTCAGTCCAACTAGTTCTCCTCACTCCTTCCTCGCTCCCTCGTCTCAGCGTGAAGGGGCCAGCCTTCACCATGTGGGGCTTCATTAGGTCTGCCTGGACAGCTCTCACTTTGGTAATGAGATTCCATTATTGGACCAAAGTGAGAGATCTCAGCAGCATGCGTCCTCCTCCATCTTATCCTTGTCTGTTCCCACGCCTGGTGCATATGCTGTGACTCAGCATGCGTGTGTGGCAGCAGCTGGATTTGCAACTGCATGACAAGCGGTAGTCCTTTCATCAAATGCCCGTGATGAGTGCATATATAGTAATCTGAGTTCCTCCGGGCTCTGTCGGCATGACATTCATTTATTCAGCCTCTGCTACTGAAGTCACTGTTTCACAAGCAATGCATGTGTGAAGACCATCATCGGTTCCCTTTCACACATGTGCCCCCCACCACCCCACCCCAATTTCCCACTGCACGTACATTTGCAATAACGAGGCACTTCAGCCGGAGGCCTTTTTAGCATTAGCAGCGCATTTGCTGAGTCTTGTCTTTTGGTTTGTGATACTTAATGATGCTTAATAAATTATAAACCATATCACTCTCTTGATTTTTCATACCTAAAACCATCTGAATGCAGAAAGGGTCGTTTAAGTTTGAATTTTCTCCAGCGCTCACCACTGAATGTGAAATGCTCAGAGGGTGGCGCCTGCATATGTACAGACTGAGATATTGAGTAGATTGACTATATGACAAGTCCTCATACCTAAAAGACACATCAGGTCTTTTGGCAGTGCCTTCCAAAAGAATCTTTCACATGACCATTACAAAAACAATGCATGATCAACCTCCTCTACAGTTAAGCTAATGGTAGGTTTAGGTTCTAAAACCCCATTGGCTGTTTTTATTGGTGAAGAAAGTCTGTCTTGGCAGGTACACCTTGACTCCACTACCCGCTCTTGCTTTTACTTTTGACTCTTAGAGCTCTCCCGGTTAATCACTTAAGAAAACTCCCGTCTCCCTGATAAACTAATTACATTGTGCATACTGACCGGCCAACGTGATCCCGGCTTAAGTCATAAGTCAAATCAATGCTCCCAATGTTAATTTATCTCTCTCCTGACAACCCAATAGGCTCTAAAGACTGAGGTGGCTAATGAGGACTTCCTAAAGGTTAAGTAAACATAGAGGATTTGGGAGGGAAAGGGCACACCAGTAGCATCTCCACCCCTAACTGATCCAAGATGGCAGAGGGATAGGAAGTTGTGTTTGAGGGTTAGCTATCAGACTTCTCTTTGACAGAATCGCTTCGTGAAATCATCAGTGATATGTGATCTGAATAAAAACACACCTCCTCGTTCACCTCTTAATTGTGCTGTACACGCACGGTAGTTCTTGGTTATACACTGCAGGTCTTTTTACAATTTTATTCAGAATTGATAAGATTGAATCCCCTTCAAGGAATGCAGTGACATTGCTAACTACTCATGATAATAGCTACTGAATGGTGCACTTATTGTTATGGTAGCCTACTGGCCGTTATATGGGCCAAACCTTGATACTCAGCTATTTGGTATCTATCTATTATTGTGATGTGATATGGTAAGCTATAGGTAGGATCTACCAGCCAGGATCTACCAGCAGGTAGCGGTTAGAAAAAACACTTTTCTTTCAGGGGTGGTGCATAATGTGTCACGGGGTGGTGCATCACACAGAAAATAATAGGGGGGGGGGCTGTTTTGGCGCAGTGTATTTTTTCCTTTTACCTTCCACCCTTTGTAGCATTTTAATGTGCAACCAAAAGTTATAACTTGGTTGTAATTGTTAAAGAGGTAAACCCTACTAGTGTTTTTTTTTTTTTTCATAGTTTTTACTGTTATAACTAATGTTGTAAAATGACTGTTGTCTAAAGGATTTTAGTCATATTTTGATTAAGGCCAAGCATCTTTTCTTAGTACTTATTAAGGATAGTAATATACTGGTGTCCCTGGAACAATAACATTTTTGGTTCTGTTTCAGGTTTGGATCAAGCTTGTGGTAATGGGCAGAGAGGCTTTAAATGATGCACATATCCTACGCAGTCGTGGGCAAAATGGCTGCTCAGAGTGTAATCAAATGAGAAACACAAAAAAACTGCTTGACAGTGGAAGCCATTTAGCTTGATTACAGTCTCAAAGAAAGGATTCCTCGGCTGCGAGTGTGTAGTCTCCTCCTGCTTGCTTGGCCTTGTCAGGTTATTGTTTAGTGGCACTGACTCACAAGTTTGACTGAAGTTGTGTTTCAAGATCAAGGCGAGAGAAGTTTGAGATTATATTATACTGGAATTTGAAGAGCATGAGTGAGTGAATGATATCAACCGTATTAGGCTTGGCACCCCGCTTACTTTCTCATGAATAAATAACAAATGAGCGTGAATCGGTGGATGGAGACATCAACTCCATTACTATTCTGTTGGCCCCGTCTAATATGTGGGGAGCAGAAATGAGAAGTGAATTGCTGCATTATGCACCCAATTTCCTATAAGGCTCTCGGCGTTCTATGCTAAGCGGTTTGTATTAAAATTATAAATTTTTTTCCATGTAAGAACTTAGACACACTCATATTGTAAGTGTTGCTCTTATTTAAAAAAAGAATAAGCAGTTTATCTGGGGTTGTTTAAATCTATAAATTCTATACTTCTAATACTTTCAGCCCATTCCACACTTACATTTTCTAAAATGTGAATATGTTGCCGGCGCCTGGGTAGCTCACCTGGAAGAGCGTGCATCCATGTATAGAGGTTCACTCCTCGATGCTGCGGATTCAACTCCAACCTGCGGCCTTTTGCTGCATGTCATCCCCCCCTTCTCTTTCCCCTTTCATGGCTTCAGCTGAACTATAAAAATGCCAAAAAAAATCTTTAAAAAAATGTGAATATGTCCTAGTTTCTTCACTCTTTTATGACAGTTAATTAATATTTTTCACTTGTGGACAAAACAAGACATTTGAGGACAGAATCTTGGGTTTTGCAAAACACTGATCGACATTTTTCACAATTTATGACATTTTATAGACAAGAAAATAACCAACAGATTAATCAACAATGGAAATATGAGTGGGTTGCAGCACTAGAACAAACAATGATGATTTGCAATAATAAAAGTCTCTACATTTTATCTCTCTACCTGTTAAAAAAAAACACTTTTGTCCAACGCACAGCACAAATACTGCTCAGCACACTGTTAGTCTGACAGAGTAGCTGCTGTCCAGAGATGCAGGACTCAGTGGTGAATTCAGTTTGACACTGACTAGGCTCAAGTGTTTGTTGTGCTTTGTGTTCTCAATAACTCTCCTATAAAATGGGTGAGATTGTTGTGTGTGAGTGTGTGTGTTTCTGTGTGCGTGCACACCATGCATGTGCGCTGTGCATGTGTGCCGTGATGGATGAAGCGCTGCTTCATTCTGCACTCCTTGACACCGTCCCATCTGCTCTTGCTTTCTTCCCTCCATACAGTACCTTGCTTTTAGCCTCTGTCCCCCCGCTTGGCTCGACAAATAGTTGTTGTCACTTCCTCCAACTGTAACAAATGAGAGATACCCAAACACAGACATAAATTAGGGAGCATGACTTCCCTGCAAAGAAGATAACAGTTGTTTATTAATACGTTCAATCGCATATGATTTGGTTACTTTTTGAATTCTTATTTTGGGTTCAGTGAGGTTGAAACATTATCCAGCATACCAATAGCCAAAAAAACAGGTGAACACTCACCAGTCCATCACAGAACAGACAAATATATTAGCCATATAGAGGTTCATATGAAAAGCAACCAGAAGTAGCACAACCATAGGTCAAATATTGATACTCCATGCAGAAAGTAAGTCTATGTGTATGGTGTTTGGAAGACTGCTGGCATTGTTCTTTTTTTGTGAAAATGCATTTAAATATCTGTTTTATTGAGCTAAACAGTGATGTTTCTGTCCCATTGTGAAAGTGAAGCAAACCAAGACAGCGAATAGATCAATGCTACCCCAGTGGACCACTGGCTGTGCTCCCATATGCAACCCTTTAGCAGGCTAAGTTTAGTTTTTGCAGCCTACTGCTGAAAAAATCTGTGATGTGAACAGAAATTCAAGAGGTCTGGAATGTTAGGATTAGTGAGACCCAGAAACACAGAGATACAAAAAATAAGCAGTAAACAGGATAAGGTAAAGGTGGTTTAATGGATGCAGAGGTAATTCCAAAAGAACAGGTGACAGGTTGGCCGGATTGGTGGAAGGCAGCTCGGATGGATCTGTACGGAGAGGCAGAGTAGAAACGGTGAAACACGAGACAAATGAGAGCAAAAACACAAGAGCAAATACTGTGAGCCAAGTTACCACGTGAAAGTATGTAACAATCTGGCGCTGAATAGGTGGTCAGCACTGGTTTAAGTGTGGCAGGAGATGATGAGTAGATGGGATACAGCTGAGTGGATGATGGAATAGGAGATGGGTAGCCGCGCCTCTGGTAGGAACGCCCTCACGGCCAGACAGACAAGACAAAACACAGAGGAAAGGGAAAACATGCCAAAGGTTGGGGGAAGACAGCAGACCACAACATGGAATCAGTTCACCTCCTACAATCCTTGGAATTAAGGCCTGTTTTGTAATCCATCCCCAGATAATTGTAGAACAACGCATTTATTGCAAACCAATACAACTTAATGTGGTTAATTTTGACACTATATATCCAGGTGTTTAAGTAAACAGTAGACCTTTT
This sequence comes from Percina caprodes, assembly GCA_013375575.1. Taxonomy (NCBI): domain Eukaryota; kingdom Metazoa; phylum Chordata; class Actinopteri; order Perciformes; family Percidae; genus Percina; species Percina caprodes. Next base: position 3,887,090 of record JABXJD010000017.1, on the reverse strand, counting down.
AGCACAGAACTGAGAAACTGTGGCTTGCACAGCAATCAGGAAATGTACAATAATACAGTCATGTACACCTTTTTGTACAGGTAGCACAGGATAAATAACATAAGGCTTTACGTCAAGTCATTTTCTTCATTCTCACCATTTCTCTGAACGTTAGCCTATTTTGTAGTTCCAATAAAATATCATTTATATTTCACACAAGCGTGCTTCAAAATAATTTTTCTGACACAGTTTTGCAAGTGTGATTTCTCTTGTTTATTTTTGGCCTACTGGCTCCTTAAGAATGATTATAGGTATAGCTAATTGCATACTAATTTACATATATATGCCTTGTCAGCAATGTGCTGCCATTGGAAAGAGGGGCAAATCTGCAAAGATGTGTCTGAGATTATTTCAGGAACTACTGAGTCGTTATATCACAGCACCGTGGCAGCTGCTGCTGAGCAAATTTGTGATGGTGGTGGTTTGTCAAAGCACTGCTTTTGCTAATGATAGATCCTCCTATTGAACAAAGGAGCGTTGCCTTTAGGAAAAACAGCCCAGGTCACAAGCTTAGAACTGAGTTTCTACTTTGTTTACTTCAAATTGCATTTCTTCCTTTAGGGCACCTGCGACCAGAACACATAATTGTCTTGCTTTGTGACTTTAGATATTTGGGCCACCAATGAATGTTTTTGAAAAACAGAACAAGGGCAGAGAGCAAATGTTGTTTGTGGTAGACTTCATTGTTGGTTTCACTGACTTAATGATGACTTCTTCCCAGCTGCCTCCTACACAAAGGCACACACATAACCTTTGCTAGTGTATATTTTATCGTCTCCCAGAGATACAGTAGCTATTGCAACCAGACTGACTGAACAGTGGGAAGAAGCCGGGTTTCCTTTTTGCTTTCAGCCATGTGCCAACCGTAATCTACTGGAGTCTCTTATTCCTCAAATCTGCAATTTAACTTCAGAATTACAATAAATAAATATGATATGGGCTCCTAGCCTTAATGTGCCAGGTGCTCTAGAGGTACAATAAAGTAGTGAAGTGGGAGGTGTCCAGGGTTCTGGATGTAAAAGTCCTGCCGGTTTTCTGGAGTTCTTCCAAGGCTTGGATAGGCATGGAACAGTCCTGCTCAAAGAATCAGTATATAAAGTGAAAGGTACATTACAGACACGACTGGGTTAATCTCTAGAAGTCAACTATGATTTCCAAGGAGCATTGTGGTGTAAGTCATTGAGTCTAATGTTCTGTTCTGCTGTGCTAACAGCATTCTGACACCATATATTGCACTGTTCACTCTTCTCCCAGCAGAAGTCAGTAAGAAAAGGCACAGACAAAGTGGCTACTTGTCATACAGTAAAGAAGTGCTAAACATTTTTAAATGTTATGAGGCGTGTTTGCAGTCTACAGAGGTATTTTTTTTGGACTTATCACGGTTATAAGATGGATGGATGGACGTATACACCCATGTAAGAAAACCACAAACGGACATGAGTTCCTCTAGAAAGTGATTTGACGAAAGAAAATGTTGAGCATAACTGCAGTGGTGAGAGGCTTATAACTGCTAAGAAAACCCAGCTGAGACAGAGAGTACAGCTGCCCCCACCTGCACATTCCTCCATGCTTGGTTGGCTCAGCTAAGAGTAGTCAAGTGCAATGGAAACCATTCGCACCTCACCGAACTCACCACACTTCCAATTCCCAGCTAGTCCCTGACCAACCTCCTGTCCTCCCTGCTCTCCCTCTTCCTCTTTCTAACACCTCGGCAGCCTCATCCCACTATCACTGCTGCCTATGCCACCTTTGTTACTGCACAGGTTGTGGGAGGTAGGAGCTTGCCCACTGGCCCATGTGAGATTGTACTCAAACATCAGAAACATTAACGGCTCAGGGTAGCGTGAGTACAGGCAAGAGTTTCTGGAAAAAAAATAATTTTAAGAATGTTATTTAGCATTGGGTAGGGGTTTCTGAAATAATGACATAAATGCGAGCAAAACATGAGTCAATATTAAATGATTCAGGTGACAATATGCTACATAATGCCATTGCTTGCAGACACCTTTGGCCAGCAGATATGCAGTTGGATGCTGTTCTAAACCCATAGGGTCATGTTAGAGGCTCTGCCTGCGATCATAGAACTTGATTCATCAAGACATTAATGAATCAAGTTGATTCGAGTTGATTATTAATATGTGTGTCTCAAATGAAATAAATAATGTAAAAGAAACATTATTATTTCTACCAGCTCTGCTTTTTCAGAGCTAGTACTCTTTAATATTGTTTTGTTGCAGCTTAATTTAGTAAATGCTTTTTTTTTCATATAAGTGCATGTTTTTTAGAGAATCCTTTTTGATTCAAGAAGTCTCATCTAGCACTATCTGTACTGGTGAATCACTGATGCATACATGACTGTCAATCCAATTATCTTAGCTAAAAAAAAGAAACGTGATATTAATTCAGTAATCATTTCTAGAAGTTAGCAGCGGTCATGTCAGACACATCCTGTGGAAAAGTGAGAGGTATCCCTGTAGAGTAAATTTTTTTGGAAATCCTGGAGTACATTTCATTAGCCATTTGCCTTAAAGTGTGTTTACGTGTGTGCTTAAATGCATCTCAGTGGGCGTTTAAAAACACACCCGGAGACAAACCAGTTATTCAGGCAGAACAAAACAAAATTCTGCATTTGGGAGGAAAACAATTCCCACTGTTGAGGGACTCGGGGAGGGAATAATTCTTGGATGCCAGGCAGCAAAAAAAAAAAGAAGACATTTAACAAATGATTTCATAAGACCAAGGGAAAATGAAGAAATGAGCTCAGGCAAGAAATGGATGACACAGAACTGCTACTGATCTTTCATCTGAGTCTGGGTGTCCCATACATCTCAGGCACAACTCTGCATGGCCATTAGGTATTTAGCAGTGTTGCATACCAACACTTAAACATGCTGAGTACAGTAGGAGGGTACAAAATCAGTGTAGTTGCATTCTCTCGCCTCTCTCTCTCTCTCTCTCTCTCTCTCTCTCTCTCTCTCTCTCTCTCGCTCAAACCTGACACATGAAAGACACAAGAAAGTCAGGGAACCAGATGCATAAACCTCTGTGTAGATGCATTACTAAACTGAAATACTACATACAAATACAAGAAAATGCACTTTTATTGTTAGATTGATAAAGCCATGGGTATGCACAGTTTGGTCGTGAATTCCATTCATTGTGAGACGGCGCACATTTACAAACCTCATTTCTCATCCCACTTTTAGTAATGATCTATAGATTTAAATATGACCTTAAGTTGATACTTTGCCAATTTCAATCCAGCTCTGTGTCATCTTTGTGTGGCCAGTGCGTTTAGAGAAACTGTGTGTGTCCGATTTCAGCAGATCTCTGCTGCACCGAGCGCAGTGTGCTGCAGCCAAGGCGGGAAGCCACACACCGTTTATCTAAACACACTGCCCACACTGCCATGACACAGAGCTGTATTTCAATCAGCAACACATCTCTTTAGTTATCTATTTGCATATCAATAATTCTGCTTCACCAGTCGATTGACCTTGTGAATGTAAAGAATGGCAAATTCACAAAATTTGCATGGATATATATATATATATATATATATATATATATATATATATGTGTATATATATGTGTATATATATATATATATGTATATATATGTGTATATATATATATATATGTGTATATATATATATATATGTGTATATATATATGTATATGTGTATATATATATGTATATGTGTATATGTATATATATATATATATATATATATATATATATATATATATATATATATATATATATATATATATATATATATTTATAGACCTGTACTATCATTAATTCATCACAATCATCAGCAATGTCTTAATTCAGATAATGGAATCAAGTCATGTGTTTAAGACTTCAACCTCCTGACTTGGAATGTCTTTATATCGTCCCCAAGCCCAAAATATTAGTTATTGTTAAATATACTCACATGGGAACATGCAAATCATCAGAAATTATAAATTATTGTAACTGTGTCACAGGAATAAAAATGATACCAAGGCTGATCACTGTATTTTTTCAAATTAAGTTAATTAATTTTAGACTTCGCAAATTACTTTACAATACGGGATAAGACAAAAAGAAGAAACAAAAGGTAAAAGAAATGATGCATCCCATATAGGAAAATAATAACACTTAGCAAAGTAATTGTTTCAATGTGCCAAATGCCTTTTAATTGGCATTTTACAGATCAATCAGCGCAATCAATTATTTTTCTTACCTATTTATTTCATTTCCACCTTACATTGCATTTGACCATTTCATGTAAATACCAGTTCGTGTGTGGGGAATGCTGTCTTTTAAATTATTCATACATCTGACTCCACATGTTCTAAAAAGCAATGAATGTCAGGGGCTCGGCTGGCTAGGGAAGAGTGTTTTCTCTTGGTGTCCCGCTTGGAACATAATAAAGACCTTGGCAATAATGCACTGGATCTGATTTGTTAAAGCAACAGCCACGAGTTCAGCCTTCAGTGTTTTTCTGCAGCAAACTGTGGCACTGCAACAAAGTAACACCCAATGCAACGGCTCTCCTGGGCTTCCACATAAAAGACCACAGCAGCTGTTCCACCATTTTACAGCTTACCAGTTTGCTATGTTCTCCATCACCCTCGATCTCTCTGTCATTCTCCCACTCCTCCCTCTCTCTCTCTCTCTCGCTCTGTCTCTTCACACACACACCTAAGGGTGTGATTAGCAGAGTCGATTAGAGTGCACTAATCAGGCTAAAACACAGACTGACAGATGTAGAATGCCGAAAATTACTTTTTTTTTTCTGCTAACTTTTCTTTTCCCAAGTGATTTCCTTAAATTAGTGAAGGGCGTCTTGCCACAATCCATCATCAGAGTAAGTGTGTGTGTGTGTGTGTGTGTGTGTGTGTGTGTGTGTGTGTGTGTGTGTGTGTGTGTGTGTGTGTGTGTGAGAGTGTCATTGTAGACAGCCCCATGTCAGTACAAGCTTCTCTTGAAATAAACAAACCTTATTGGTGGTGTCTTGCCTCTGCAGCTTTTAATGTTATTTCAGTCTGAATCTGAGAACGCATGTGAAAGGCATTTCTGTCGATGCGATGAGTTCATATTTTTTTCATCTGCGCCCTGACCTTGTTAGTCACTGTGAGTCGTTTTCGTAGCTTATCATAATAAGAGTAGACAGCAGGAATTTATGACACATCCCAACCCTAAGGGGGACATCAGAAGAATCAGAGCCACAGGTAGATGCTGGGTTGGATCGAAACTGATAAAATGCTTCAGTGGTAAACAAAGCCAGCATGTTGAGCAAACATGGAGGAAGCAAAGGAAAAAAAATTTGCCTTGCGATGTCCAAATTAGAAAACCACCTCAACAGCTCACAAAGTAACACATTGTATCTTGTTTGTGTAATCTGTATTTAAACGGAAATGGAAAAAATTACATTTTGGGGTTTAAGAAGAAGTTACAGGATTAGCAGTGCAGTGACTGTGTACACCCTCCTTCAGCCTTGTCATCATAGTGAGGTTTCCAGGTTTGGTACCATCCTGCCTGTACAGAGACCCACACTAAAACCCATGCCCACCGACTGTATCGATGAATAGATGAACTGTTTCACATTTCTGTTTGCATATTATTTAAAGAAATTATTTACAACTATACATTTATGATAAGAACCATATTTTTCCTAAAATGGTTTTACAGCAAATTGGTACAAAGCTAATCTTACATTGGTACAAATTTTAACGATCTAAGCGCATGGCACAGGTGCGTTTAGGGCGTATCCAAATCCACTTTTGCTAGTTTTATGGAAAAAGAGGTTTGTGTGCCGGGCGCATGGTACATAAGGGTTCTACTTAGTGTTTTTCATTCATGTGTGTGTGTGTGTGTGTGTGTGTGTGTGTGTGTGTGTGTGTGTGTGTGTGTGTGTGTGTGTGTGTGTGTGTGTGTGTGTGTGTGTGTGTGTGTGTAAAACAAGCATAGTATGCGCGTTGTGCACAAGCCTAGGCACATTTTACTAATGCGGTGTTAAAATAACAATGAAATGCTGCACTATTGACTTTAGACCAGGTTTTTGTTTTGGTCAATGGTGCGATCACTTCCTGCTGCCTCAAGATAGCAATATGACAAGAATGCACCTGAAAACACCTACCTGTAAGACCAGCACGCCCATGGGCGCGGTTGAATTTGCTATTTTAACGACGTTGCCACTGGACGGCAAATTGACAACTGCGTCGGTCTTAAACTAGCAAAGACACTTGCGTCGGTCTTTGCGCTGCGCTGGGTGCAAGAAAAGGTCCTATATCTTATCTTTAGTTACCTTCAGTTCACACATACTGTGATGTCTGTTGCCATTTTCATTGTCATGGGTGCACATGATGCACAGAGTCACAGACCTCAACCAGTAAGAACACCAGCACAGACATAGAGGATTTATTTCCCAGTAGATGCCATCCAACGTACAAAATGTGTGTGTAAGCCAGTGAGAGGTTTTGTTCTTGATGATGGGAGAAGTGGGATCCACACAGGAAAAAAGGGAGAACCTCCTATGTGTTACACCCTCCAGTTAAATCCCTTGCTGGCAGACATAAAGTAGCCTGGCAACACTGTGTGATACAATGTGCCACAGAGGTAGCACTGTCTCATATCTGTCCACTTCGTCCTTTAGCCAACAGTGGACTTGGCAATAGCAAGGACTGCAGTGCAGATACAACTGGGGAGAAAAGGAGAAAACAAAAATAACAGTGCAATATCTAAACTCAGATGATAAAACAAGTACAAGAAGTTGCAAAAGCAGGCGGGGACCTTCTTGTATTTTCTCCCACTTCTATCACCCTTGATGATAATATCTTGTCTTCACTGATATGCCAGCAAGAAGAAGCAAAAGCAGTCTCCCAATTTTTAAAGAAGTCTCTTACCGACACCCTTAACAATGTCTGCTCTCCATTAATATGCCACCTCTTCCACCTCAGCCAAGTGTAAAAGCTTTCATTTTTATTTCATTTATTATGTGCAAAATTTAAAATGTGCATAAAAATCAGTGAATGGAAACCAACTTAATGCGAGTAACATTGGCAGTAAGATAATGAGCAGGACATGACAGCTTGAATACACGTCTTTGTAAAGTGGGGCTCAGGATGTGTGGACAAGTGTGTAGATTGTGTCATGTTGGTCGTGGTACCTTGACGCATGAGTTGTCTGCTTGAACCCTTCGCAAGGTTGACTTTATATGTATTTACTTTTTCCTTCCTTCCATTCATGTAGTATAATGTAGTGCCAAGCTTGTATAGTCTCACAGGATGTTCCTTGATGTTTAACACTGCTACAAAATCCCAGTGTCTGTACACCCAGTGTTTCCATTCTCACGGGGGACATTATATACTAATCATACAGCATTACCTTCCTGTCTCAACACACACCTTAAGGTCCAATCATGTGTGTAAGTAAACATACTGTAGGTCTATTTTAAAAGAAACTATGGCTTTATCATTTTCAAAATGTATTGCAGCCCAGAACTTTGTTACTTCAAAGAGAAAGAGGCAGATGTTTAATTTGGCCTTGAGAGTTTTGTGCTTTGTGTGGAGTTAATGCTTAAATATGTTCTTGCAAGGCCATGTAATCCTCTATGTGATCAGGAAAGCAAGAGGTTTGAGGGTTGGCGGAAATGACGTGGATTGGGTAATCCCCCAGGGTCTTACTGCACTTGGAAAACAAGAGACATCCCCTATGGTCTTTGCACGTAGTTAAATAATGATGTCTTTTCTGCACCGCTCTGCTCCCCCCTCCTCTTGAATTAATAATATTTGAAAACTATTATTTATATGAAACGTAAGCAACAGCCAGGAGCCTTTGAAACAACACATTTTAAGCATGAGAGAGTGGTCCAAGATTGCATTTGAAATTGCATTGAAAATAGTAGTACTGCATTTGTTCTGTTTTAGTTCATGTAACATGTGTTTGAACTGAAATCCGTCACACTGTGTGAGGGTTACTCACAGCAGGAGGGACCTTAATTTGCAGTGTGCCTTGCTCCGAGCAGCTGCACTGACCAACAAAATAATTTTAAATGAGACCACTATGGTGATTTTTTTTTTAATGAACATGACTTTAGAATGTATCCAAAGCTGTTCACATTCAGTTCGAGCAGAGTCTAAAATGATAATTATGTATCTGTAGCTGGATTACCCAGTCTGCCTTCCTCTCTGCCAGCAGCCACAAGTAAAAGTGAAAAGCAATGAAAGAGGCCCCTATTGCATTGCTTTACCAGTAATGGGGTTAAAAATGTAAAGGATGACCTTATGATGTCACCACAAAATAAGTCATGGAATCACAAATTTAAGAGAGTGCTCACTAAGGCTATGTTCTCACAGAAAAAGTTGACTAGGGAGTTTTTATAGTGGAAAAAAAAGAAGCTGGCAGCGTTTTTATTCAAAAAAAAACAAAACAGCCTAGAGCATCATCTGTTGCTATAACAGCTACTGTTACAGTATCCTAGCTAGAGCTCTATGTGGAGCGGTGCTAACGTCAAATAAAACAAAGCGGTAGAGAGAGAGAGACAGGGAGACAGAGAGAGAGGAAGAGAGGTGCTGCTAAGAGTTCCCTGTACAGGGAGCACCTGGTCACATGGTACTAGCTGTGCTCCAACTTCATTTTTTTTGTCATTGTCGTGAAAACCACAGGTCTTGCTACTCCGCTTGTCATTGGTCGGCTGTCAAAAAAACGCTTGGCGTAAAGTGTCTTTTTGAACTTTTTTCAACCTCAATAAGACACGCCGAGTTACAAAAAAGAAGTTGGCTGTGGCGTTTAAGAAAAGCGCTCAGGACTTTTTTGAAACTCCATAGGATTATATGTTACTGTAGGTGCACAAGTATAAATAATGGTTTAAAGGTAGCACACCTGGTTCATACATTGCAGTGGACCAAAATGTTGGTCAAGGGACAAATTTATCCTAAAGATGGAGCTGAATGCAATGTCAGGAGTTCAGCATTAGGGGTTGTCCATTGGGTACCCCGAATATTTATACCATGCATGCATGGCAACTTGACCAGTAGTTGTAGAGATATGTTGCTTTGGACCAACGTGTCAGATATTGTGACGGACTATTCATGCCACACAATACTGGGTTGGAGCAAGAACACAAAATGTCACCATGGATTCCTGTTAGAATTCTCTTTCATTATGTATATCACTGCACCAGCATGTCTAAGCTGTTTTTAATGGATTTTATTTTATTTTTTAACCAATGGCACCCCGTAACTTACTTGAAAACAAACCTGCAGTAGACTAGACCATGTTTTCTTCTGACTGTGGCAAGTACATTATAGATTACTTAAAAGACATTAATGACACAAAGCACCTAAGCTGCAATGCTGTTATCCTTTAAACAAGTTATATAATGCCCGGTCCACTGGATTGTTTGAGCCAGGCTGAGTTGTTACTGTTACAAAGGGGAAGTTCACATGACTGACCAGCCTGCCAAGCTGTGCTTTGCTCCATCCTGACAGATAAAGACTTTAGTTGCGCCTAGTCACTGTGTTGCACTGCAACAAAACAATTTGCCTTGGCTTAAGGTCTGAAGCTTTTGTCATTTTGTAACACATGGGCAGGAAAGATGGGAGTAGCTGTCTGACAGCTGTAGACTTTCTGCTAACAGTGGTGCTCCCCTTCAACAAGTTTCTTTCAAGATGAAAGCCGTGCATGCTTTTATCCCACTTCCAAATTTGATATACAAGCTGGGGTTATGGCTCTGTTCTTGTCTCAAAGTGATATTGTGTCATTTGATCTTGGCAGACGGGAAGACATCTGAGGCCTGATTGGGTTAGAAAAAACAGTGACGAGTGCATTTGACACTGCGCTAAAATATGTGCCATCCTGCTTTGAGGAGACAATTAACATGGGAGCCAATTGCTGTTGTCTTTTTTCTTTGTCTTCTCTGTCCTGTCACAGTGGACTGACATCTTTTTGTAGTGTGGTTCTCATTTTGCATTATCCTGACTTGAGAAAATGGTGTAAAAGAGCCAAATTCTGTACCAGTCAGGCAGACACCTCACAGGCTGCTAGGTTGCTAGATAAAATGTTACTTGCATGACGTTCTTTGCCAACACTTCTGCCAAATCTACTCTTTTTTTTCATCCAATACATACAATTAACTTCCTGACTCACTGATAACTTGCTTGCTAAATTGGTCCAAAGAACTCATTTGGCTGAAACTATTTGTCCCTGAAGCCAGAGGTAGCTTCCTGTGACATGAGAGGAAAAGTAGGGTAAAGTTTAGAACATGTAATCTTAAAAAAGGAGGACATTTTCCATTCTCCCCATTAATTAGCTCAAGCCCACATATCCACCCTCACCTAAAAGTTTCTAAATATGTCGATCGGCCTCATTAGCGGACTAGAGCACTGCAGTCTGGAATGTGTGATCAATGGCCCAAACTGAGAGTAGACCCATGCTGATCACTTGCTTAAACCCCTCTTCTAATAGGAGTTGTTGTTCAGCACCAGCAGAGCTAGCTCAGTTGATTAAATATGCACCTCCCTTCCCTCCTTTTTCCTCCCATCTCTGCAGGCCTGAGTGATTGCCTGGGATGGGATAAGAGGGCTTGTGGAGAGACAGAGAGAGAGAGAGAGAGAGAGAGAGAGAGAGAGAGAGAGAGACTGATGGAGGAATGAATGGAGGGCAGAAAAGAGGAAAGATCAATTGTGGATTTAGCTGAGAGCACAACCTTGGCAAGTGCATGCAACCCACAGCAGATAATATGATTATCTTGGGAGAACAAAACAAAACAAAGAACCCCACCTCGCTGCATTATACAAAGGAAGATGTAAGAGGAGTTGTGTCTTCCATGCAAGCTTTAATTCAACAATATTTACTGGATGCCATGCTCATTTTTTTATCTATGCCACCAGCTTAAGAAATATTAATAAATAAATCATAAACCAATACCATGGTCCAGGGTGTATTATATTGCGGGGATGACAAGAAGCTCACTAATGCAGTGGAATTGTGCAGCATTTGTCAGTGGGAGTGAAAAATACGAGGATCTAGCACATCAATCAGGGTTGCCATTTCAACATGGCAGTATTGAACAGTGTGGATTAGCCACCCACTGTGTGAAATCAGTGAGGATGATTTTTATTTTTTATTTTTTTCTTCATCCACTGTCCCTCTTTTGTCTATACTGTCACTGTGTGCCTCAAAGTAATTATCAGCTGACGAATGGTAGATTGTTTTCCAGCTCCCTCTCTGCATTGTAGCTGTTGTCCTCTGGTTGATGCTGAAAAGAACTGTGGTACAGAAATTTCATATCTTAAGTTTTAAGTTAGGAAGCCTCCACTGAAGTGTCTCAGAGTCAGCATAGCTTTCTGTTTAAGATTTTCATCCATTGGTCTTGGATGCACTGCATTTTTAAAGAAAAATTACAGTTTAACACAGCTTAGATTTCATCTTTCTTTTCTATCTCCAGCCATCAGTTCTGTATTTATTGTTATGGATAACACTGTAACACACTGCTACTGTTATTATGCTTAAAATCCTGTTGGACCGACGAGTCACATGATCAGACAGGTTTTAAAAAAAGTGACTTTACAGGCAGATTATGTAAACCACTTTCTTTGGAGGTAAAACTGAAAGTTGTACAAACTAGATTTGGTGGTAAAGTCACATGCTTTGAACTCTGAACCATCCATCTGATCTCCTCCGTAAGAGGTTCTGCAGCTGTATTACAATTATTGCACCTTTGATACTGAGATAGCGAGGCCATTATATGGATGACTGCAAGAAGTCGCTAGTCAGGAAAACATTAGTCTCACTTTGCCAGACCTTCCACCATAGCGCTGCGGAGGAGCGTCTGGCGAGACCACACAGCATTCTGGGATTGGGAGAAATACATGTTCTGGTTTATTGACATTTCTTTAAACCAATCACGGCACCGGACGCAGCACACACTCCAGGAGTCGCTGCAAAATAGCCACAGGAAGGAACTTGTTTGTGTACGTTCATAAGTTGTTTTAGTCATGCAACAGAAAGCTCTGATTAGACAGATAGTCTAGCTAGCTGTCTGGATTTACCCTGCAGAGATCTGAGGAGCAATTTACCATAATTCTCATAAATCCACCGGAGTTTAAAATTTTAACAAAAAGAAAGCAGAAGGTAATGGACATCCGGTCGGAAAGAGGTATGTCCAGCGGAATTTCTGGCGGCAACAAGGGTATAGTCAGGGAAAATCCTGGCATTCACAAAAATAACCTATGCTGTTGTTTGCTGAGGACAGCCTCCATCTGGAACTATGACCCACATTCATCTAGACATTTAATCTCATTCACATTGGGCTTTAGAGAGGATTTTCTTTTTTTACCTTATTAATCCTTCTTAAAGGATTTTTCTTCATGTTTTCACAACCTGAGTCTTGTTTTTTGCAATTTGGCCATAATTTGTATTATCAGTTTTTCATAACCTTCTACTCGTCAATGTCATTGATGAAGTTCCAGCTTTACAATGGAATCCAAAGGGCAACTGACATGAGCTGCCATAAAACAAGGTTGTTTGGAAGGAATCCAACGTCTAGACCAAAGTTAGAAGTACCTGATGTTTTTACACAGCCACAAAACTTAGCAGGGAGGAGGTGTGGTGGAAGATGGATGATTTGGTTAACATTTGGTTCTTTGAACCATGACCACGTTGTTTTCCAACCTTAATTAAGTAGTTCTTCTTAAAGGTCCCATGCTCTTTGGATGTTTTTATATGGACCTTAGTGGTCCCCTAATACCACATCTGAAGTCTCTTTCCCAAAATTCAGCCTTGGTGCAGAATTACAGCCACTAGAGCTAGTGCCACGATGAGCTTTCCTTAGTATGTGCCATTTCTGAGAGTGTAGCTTTTGAGGAGGAGGGGAGGGGGGGGGCATGGTGGAGGCTGGGGATGGGGCCTTGACCAACTGCCCCTTTGCTTGTTTGAAAGCCATGATGTCTCTCCCTCATGGGTGGGCCAAATTCTCTGGGTGGGCAAAGCAGAGAAAGGGGAGGTAACCTTGCCCCTTATGACCGCATAAGGAGCAAGATTCCTGATTGGCCCATCTGAGCTTACATTTTCTCAAAGGCAGAGCAGGATACTCAGGGCTCGGTTTACACCTATCACCATTTCTAGCCACTGAGGGACCAAAGGCATGCTGGGTGAATTAATATTAAGTTAAATTGTCATGCCATGGGACCTAGTAAAAAAAACTAGTAATCTGTTGACTTGTTTACAATTGTCTGAGGCAGGCGCACTTTGCTGTAAAAGCTGCGTAGTTGGTGAGTAAAACGTTAGAAGGTCCACATGTAAACCTTCCAAAATAAAAGTTTGATCCTTGTCTGCGTTGGACTTTTTCTTTGACAACTAAAGTGTCTTGCTTCCAGAGAAGACATTTAGAGTTACCAAATATTATACTCTTGCTGAGGGTAAGAACAGAATATAGACTTCTGTCTGGACATGTTGTCTCCTGCTCAGTCTCTGGCTGTCTCCTTTTCTCTTACATAGAGGAAATTGAAGCTGCTCGTTGGAGATAAGCCTCCCCTTGCCCGTGAATTGCAGCTGCCACTGTCAATATGCAGCGGCGTTTTGGTATCCATTTCTGCGTGTCTTGTCATTGGCAGAAGTGACAGGTAGATTGGATGGAAGACCTGCGAGTTTGGGACAGGTCACCGGTTTGGGCATCTGACGCCTGGAATGCAGTTGTCAGCCCGGTGGCCATTGGCATTCAGACATGCAGCTCAATGTGCATTGAAAATGGGCCTGTGAAGTGAGACCAGTCTGAATACATGTATTCCCTCCCAGAATGCATTGGAAAGAGGGGGATGATAAATGAATGTGCTGGATGTTTGAATGGAAAACATTGGTCACGCTTGTTTATTGATGCACTGTCAGCCTGTAACATTTTACATCATCAACACTTGACAGTGACAGACAGCAGATCGCATGTGCTAATATTACAGTTCATATAAAAAAATTGATGATGGAAATTATGAAAGTGAAAATTTCACCATGTCCTGAATCTCCCTGAGGCCTCTTGACCAGTATTAAATTGACATTATAAAAGCAATTTCTTCTCTCTCTCTCTCTCTCTCTCTCTCTCTCTCTCTCTCTCTCTCTCTCTCTCTCTCTCTCTCTATTTCTTTAAATTCAAATGCAAAAGCCCTTTGCAATTAATTTTTTTTGTTAGGGTTTCAACTTGTCTGCCAATTTGAAAATTAAAATGAGTCCATTTCAACAATCAGTTTCATTATAATTATGGCATAGATATGCTTAAGACAAAATGCCATATAAATGTTGTCATACATAGTGCTCAAACACATGACACATGGAATTTAAATTACATTACATTTCAATTAGATCAAATTATATTATTAGCAGACAGTATACTTCCACATATAAAATACAAAAACAGAAGATTAATACATCATGCATGCATGCTTAATGTGTCCCTAGATACTACTAAATGTGTAGTGTAAATGTCTTAACAGTTCTATGTGTTAAAATATTGTAGAAAACAGTTTGATAAATGAGGCTCATTTTATTTAAACAGCACACCTACCAGGCGACAGCCAATTACCCTTGCGGGCCAGCATGCAGAAATTTGGTCCTCAATACGTTTTGACAGCGCGGTGCTATATCATAGTTAGCCCTGCAGACACACTCGTCAGCCTCATACTTGATCCTGAACACAAAAGCTGTCAGCCAGGTCAGAGGCTCGGGGGGGCTGACATTGTCTGCCATATCTTCCAACAAATGGGATACGAGTGTGATGTTGTGGTGTGTGGGTGGGAGGTGGGTGGAGTGACATTATACAACTCACATAGGCAAGGTGACAGAATCCAAGGTACTAAAGCATGCAGAGGCCCTGAGAAAATAGCACTGTATAGAATGCTCCATACCTAAACCAATAATACAGTGACCCAATTTCTACCAGGTATCACCATGTGATCTGTGTCAGTATATCGTATCTGGAATGGGGAAAAAGCTCCTGTACATACACGCTGAACCGTTGCATTTGGAATGGGATCAGGTGGGTCAGCCAAACCATATCTGGAGGGAGTAGTGCACACACTGTGATCGGATATGATCCGAATGTGGGGATTCAGAATGTATATGATGAGAATGTTTAGCATTTGAAAATGCAAAGGTGTTACTCTTGAGATAACGGATACAGATACAGATCACATGTAATACTAGGAGTAAATGGGGTTGCTAATCCAACCTTAAAACCAAGACGTACAACAACTGCCTTGTTTACATTTTGTATTACATAGTTACATTCATCAAAAGGTCCTACATCTCTGGCTACAGCAAGGTGAACTTGATGTGAAGATAATGAGCAACCTGGCAAATTAGTTCTGAGAATGAGGCCCTTGATTAAATCACAGCAAACTTAACGTTATATTACCAAGTAATATAAGCTTAAGAGATCCGTCTCTGATCCAAGATACATTTTGACTATCTTTTGTTGTGCTGCAATTTTTTTTCTGTTATCATGCATGTAGTTTTTTATGTAGTAATTTGTTTTGAATGTGTGAGCCTCTTCAGCACTGCATGATCAACTGCGGTTGCTTTAAAGGTGTTATGCAGATAAAGTTTGACTTAACATGAGAAAAATCAATCACCTCGTAGGTTTCAAGGTCTAACTTCATGTACATGTTCAAGCATTCACTCTCAACACTCGAATATAATAATAATATTAATGCCCTTAGTCATGGAAAACCTTAAAATATGAATGGTCATATCTTGATAATGCACCTGTAATGATGCAGTACACTGGGAGCTTTTATTTTAGTGTATACATATTTCATCCCTTAATGATCTTCATACCTGCCTCCCTTCTCCACAATGGACTCTTACTCTATTGGAGCCATAAAGCAGTGTGCTCCATAAGTTATCTGATGCAAACTAGCTGCGGCATTCCAGCTTTAAGGTCAGACAAGGAGTCCTTGCTCCTGAGGCAGGAGGAAGGGAACAACTGTTCACGTGGAAAGCGCGTGACTGTGTGTGTGTAATGTGCACAGTCACCTGCAGTGAAGTAGGGCAGCATCCATGCACACTCAGGCTTAAGTCAATAGGACATGTTCATCATTTGCACCATGAACCTGTTGTTGTATTTGTTTTGTATCCAATTTTAGTAAACCTTTAAACGTATCCTAAGGTAGCTGGATAGCTGGTAGCAAGTATCTACCGGTAATTTACAATTCAAACAGGGACAATTATTTTGTTAGCTTTATTCCTAATAATCTGAATCATAGGATGTATTTTCCTGAATTAACAAACCATAATAAAAAGGCCAAAGCTGAAAGCTGCCGCAGCGCTACAGTGCATTAAAGGGTAACTACAGTTTTTTTTTTCTTCAACCTGCACCCTATTTTCTTATGTTTTTGTGTATAAGTGACCGATAATAATCTTGGAAAAGGGTTCAGTATTGAGTGTGCAAGCTGTAACCAGCAGCAACAGACAGGGCTGTTATGTAACCCTATGGGGCAAATGTTCAGCATTAGTTTGGTCCACTTTTTTGCCACTGACACGCTCAGATTAACATTCAAAGTGACTGACATTATGGAAAGGATTCCTTTAGAAATAGACCTTTTAAAAGCCTCTTTGAGACCTTTCTGTTCAACCAGAAACAGCTCTGAGGTCGCTAGCGTTAAACCCACCAGACTCCATTTGAAAAAGCAATACTTTTAGTCTGTATAGAGCCAACATATTTTCACATGGAAATCACTAAAATATGTGTTTATTTCAAACTAAATTAGAATTGTGATGGTTGGAAAAGTGGAATGATGACCCAAAACAGCTTGTCATAGTTTTGTTTTGTTTCTGTTCTTTAAATGAAGTTGAAATTGAAATGACTGTTTATTTACATGGAGTCTGGTGGGTTTAGCTACCGCAATTTTGCGGATGTGTTTTATTTTTAAAGGATCTTAGTCATTAAAAGAAAGGTCGACCTCCTTGGAAATCCTTTCCGTAATGTTGTCAGACACTTAGAATATTAATCTGAGCCTGTCAGTGTCAAAACAAGCACTTTTTTGAACGTATATACAAGCTGCACAATTGCCGTATTAACTTACATTGTAGCTTGTTTTGTGGCTGCAGACTGCAGCAATCTTGCATAATACTGGACCATTGTCAAAGATTGTTGTTCCCTTCATTCACTTAGACACAAAAACATAGGAAAACAGGGGTTTAGGTAGAAAACACAGTACTTACCCTTTAACACTTTGTACACTGTGTTATTACTACTTTTACTACTTATTCCACCTCTGCATTAATTTAAAACCATGTGTTGACAGCCACTGCTTAAACTTGATTTCTCACCTGAACAGCCAATCTCCAGAGCTATCGCTCACCAGGCGATGCATGTTTTGGCATTGTCTAAATAATGAAGGAATCTACAGTCATGCTGGCAGCTTTGTGAAGCTTAGGCACAGTGGTGCTTTGAGCTAAATGCTACCGCCAGCATGCTAACATGCTCCCAGTGATAATATTTGCATACTGATGTTTAGTAGGTATAATGTTTGCCATGGTCACCATCTTAGGTTGGCATGTTAGCTAAACGCAATGTTCATCTTATGCTAATAGTTATGCTAATGGGAATGTCATTATTTTTGCACATTGAAAATCAAAGTAAATCAATCAATAGGTTTTTCATCTGTAATCAGTAATAAGCAACAGATTTTGTTTTCTTTACAGATTATGGTGCTAAATGTTCTTACATTTTATCCTATAAGGGGAAATTAAAGTCCTGTTGCATGACAATTCATCGATTTTCATCGACATTTCAATAGTTTGTTGAGACATTTCACTCAAAACCAAAGAACTTTCTTTTGTCCCAAGATGAAAAGTAATTGGTCACCGCAGTCATACAATGTACTGTATATCCTCTGGAAACCATAAATATCTCTCCAGATTTCATGGCACTTCATCTACTGCTATCAAGATATGTCACTTTACTTTGTTGGTAGCTGCTTTTGTGTTGTCTTCAGGTGAAATTGGGAGAATTCCAAAATTGACATTAGGTTGCTTTGACTTCCTTGAGTACACATTTAACTTGTTGGGTTTTAATTAAAAGAAATCAACCTCGAAACAACTCAGAATTTACCTTATTTCTTAAACTAACTACAGTTGTATTATTGTAATGACTTGCCTTGGACTGCTGACATTAGTGGATTTCATGCTATGTTAACTAGCTTATGTTGACGGATATTAGCAATTCATGACTCCAGGTGGGAAATATCAGAGCCGGAAAAAAATCAACAACAAAACAAAAAGAAGGAAATTGGATGAAAGCAGGTTCCATCACAGTGTGGATGTTTCTGTTGAAAGGATGCTTTTTAATCACGTTTTGGGTTCAATGTTGGTAATGATGTTGGCCCTGTGCCTCTTTATTTAACAACAGCAGTGCTGAAAAACAATTAGCTACGTACAGCTGTACTGATGACAATATGAAAGCAGTAATTGTCAGAAGAGAAAAAAACTAGGAATAGGAAACTCGCCTGAAGTTAACATAAAACAATGGGATGCACTTGACATACTTTGTCTGACAGTACGTCAACATTAAGTTGCCCCCTATCAACATATGGGGCAGAGTGACTGCAGGGCATTCCTGTTCAAACTGAAGAGTAAAAGTTTAAAAGAAAAATGAAAAAGTAACTGAGTAAGTGCTTAACCTTATGTACTTTAAAATGGCAACTGAATGACATTTTTTTTGTTTTTGAAAGCCACAGGCCAGTGACAGTGTCAGGAAATAAAATGAAATCTGGGTCAGACTGTGAGACACTTGCCTTAAGAGTGCACTTTGCTCATTTCACTTGTTTTTTTCATTCCAAATTACCTTCACAGTCCTTTTTACCCCCAAAAGCTTTGCCTTACATGAAAGTTCTTCACTACTTTCCTCTTGCAGTGCAATTGCAACTATACACAACTTACACTGTAGGTTTTACGAGATTATTTACGAGAGTTCATTTTAGTGGACATCAGGATTTTTATTGATATCAATATAAAGTTGTACATTGTAAATTTACCAACGAAACATAGTTGTTACGAGCTCAACATATTCATTTCCTCTTCCAACTCTGGTGGACTTTGGGATCCGCAGAGCCCACAAAGTCCTGAGAGATTATATTTAATTATATTATTTTATTTCCTCATTCACAGAAGAAAATAACTTGTGTGCACAAGATGCATGCATGCACATATTTGTTGTCTTTTCATTGGCACAAACCACATGTGCATTTTGACTGCATTAATATTTAAGACAATACGTGTTGAAACAAGAAGGACACTCGAGTGCAGACCTCCGCCAAGGCATGGCCTCTTTCACAGGGTTAATGCAATGAGAATGTAAATGGTTTTCCTTGACCCATGCTACACCCTTCCATCAAATTTCTCTGATCCTGCTGACAGACAAACAAACAAATGGACAAACCGAACCGAAAACATAACTTCTTTGGCAGAGACAGAAATGTTTCTACATATACATACTGTATATATAGGTTTGTATACGATCACTGGCGCATCGATGGCAGCTACTGTGAGCTTAGACAGAGATATCTGCAGGGGAAAAACTCAGGAATGCATAGCAAGATAAAAATGAGTTTTGATCTCAAGCTAGAAAACATATAGGAGGAAGCCATCTTAATCCTAAATGGATGTAGCACTCAACACTTTTTATCCTCATGCCAACATCTCATATGCTGTGAGGGATCACAGGCATGCTGCCAACATGGATTTAATGATCCTTCAAGACAGCTAATTAATATCTTCATTAGTATGCATACATGACTCTGAACATGCAATGCATGCTATTCGGATCAAGTTTAACCATCCCCTTTTGGATCCTTTTTTCATTTTTTTTTAATTAAGTTATGCACCTTCATGGACTTGAGGACCTCTGTTGCGTACTTGAGGCATACTTGATAGCTTGCAAGGGCATGGAAATCACTCAAATTAATCCATTTACAGGAGGGATTTAGGATTTATTTTTGAATATGCTGTTAACTCTGCACATATGTTGACATGTTAAATTCATGCTTCTTGCGTTCAGGGCGGCCGGGGTGCTGCGAACGGCACACATGGTCTTTCATACTGATTGCGGTCAGAGCGGCTAAAAGAACGTATTTCTTCTCTCCTGTAGCCAAGCATTGCAAAATCTCCCAGGCCACGTTGGTGTCATATCGCCGTCCACACCACGGTGGCCTTGCTGAACGCAAGAAACAGCTTTTAAGGTGGTTCAGTGGTCAACTATGAAGATGTCTTTTTTTCTTGTTGAGAAATCGGGACGGCTTAATGCTTCATGGCATTGTTCCTGTTACGGTATGATTGTTTGTACGCCTGTGCTAAAAAATTGTCTGTGATTATCTTAGATATACTGTATGTTCTGGTGTTTTTGTGTTAACAAACAGTGATTGGCTGGGCGGATTTGATTTGTGAACCATGAAAACCAGCTCGGGCCTCCATTTTTGGGTTTGACATAAAATAAGAATAGCTTGATATGAAGTAGCTGTAAAAAAGCAAAGCAGTTCTTGATTTAGATTGGAGTTGGTAAAAGGGATGGGAGGGTCAAGGAGACAGACAACAGAATCTTATATTGGATGTGATGTTACACCACTGGGTGCAACAGAAGCAAGATCCTGAAGCAGCTATTTAAAATTATCATTGAAACTAATGAATTCAATAAATGCATAATGAGAAGCAACACCAAAGGCGTGACGCCAAAACTTTTACAGTAGCTGCACAGGAATGTTCTCAGTGTAATTAGTTGAAAGCAGTCAGTGATGCCATCTTTCAGTCTGTGCTATATTAGAAGGTTAGAAACATAATTGCAAGGTACTGATTCACTGAAAATTGTGGTGAAAATCTAACTGCTTTAACATTAAATCACAACCTTTTTTTAAAATGATTGCACAGTCCCTGCCGAGTCTTACTCTTTTCAAAACCTTGCTTCATTTTTTTCAACAAAGAGTAAAAACACTAGAAATGCAACACCCGCTACAACTATTCTGCAGTAATACATTTAGCCCCCACTTTGTTTCCCTGCAAAGTCCTTGCTCCGAGTCTTGCCAAAACATGAAATAATGCTATTTCTGGCTTGTGTGTCTATGAAAGCACACATTCAGGAAGTCAGCGGACGCAGACACATGCGTGATGTCAGTTGGAAGGTGTTCATCAGATTTTAAATCCTTCCCTTATCCTGTCATATAATCCTCTCGAAATACAGCTCTCTCTTGCTCTGTCTGTCTTGCCCCCACCCCCTTTTTATTTTGTTTTATTTTTTTAAAGACAACCTGCAGCAACCTGGCAAGTGGCAATGGCAAATCAGCAGCCTGGCAAAAGACATGAATCACAAGAAGTTTCCAAGAAAGCCTTGAGCTGTCAAAGAATAGAGGTTGTCTTTTTGTTCATTCAATTAAGGCAGTTGGGAAATAGTAACAGGTCAGACAGTGTTTTCCGCTTGCGGGATTAATAAAGTACACATTATTGCTGCTGCACTCTTCTGATTATTATTATTTTTTTTTTTTTATTTGGTTGAAAACCCCCACAGTGTTCGCTTTATTTCACCATTAACCATTTTCCTTATCGCACATTGCTCGGGTATCAGCTGATTCACGCTCTTCTGGAGGTACATTAGAATTAACATTTCAGATGATGTTTAATTGTGATAGTTAAAGCATGGTGTTGCATGGACAGCAGTGTTTCAGCAGCTAAATAAACCACAAGGTTCACTATTAGCGTACCGTGTCAAATTAGAGAATAAATGGAGCCAGCTTGAAGCTTGACACACACCTGTTCCCAGCTGTAACCACACAGCATTTGTTTACCTGTCACCTACAATGAAACTCAAATCTGCTTTTCCAGCAGTGTCACACTTCTGATAAAATGTCATTCTCACGCTATTTTTTTAATGGTTGACATGTGACCCCGTCAAGCAAAACACATCCTTACTCCTTTGTTTTTTGTTTGACTTTCAGATCTTGGTTCTTCTTTTTTTTCAATCTTCTTCGTTTGTTCTGTGTAACTCTGTCAAGTGTACTCTCATGGTGACACATCGTATGAGGAGAATGATAAATGTGAGAGCATAGAGAGAGACCGTCTGCTCACTGTTTCTGCTGAACAGAGAAAAATGCTGCTTTGTTTAGAGAGCCAGCCGCTCTACATGTTGATCGTCTTCTCACATGTCTTTCTCTTTACTCTTTTCTGTTAATGTTCACAATGTCGGACAGTTGATAGGTTGCCTAGTCTCGTTCAAGGTAACTGGTTGAGTGAGCAAACATGCTGCTGCTCCACGTTTTGCACTTTTAATAGCTTGTGTTCTTGGGTTCAAAAGCAGGCCGGCCTGTCAGGATTCAAGCAACACTAAAGAATTTTTCCACTTTGGTCCCCCTACAGGTTGGAAGTGGAATTGTCCATTACCGCTGTCATCATGTCTCATTATGTCTCATTTGAACTCCAGATCCACTGACAAACGTGCGGTTAAAGCCGATAGAGGGCCGCAAAGCAAATGAGAAGTACCGTTTACCCTGTTACGTGTTGATGAACCACTGAAACGATTTCAGAAACATTATTTTAAGGTACATTATTTTGGTGCGGGTTTGCCAGATTGGGTAGCAGATCTGTATTTTGAGGTAGACATAAGAATAATGGAAGCAGAGAAGTTCTTTAGTGTGGCTTCAAATGGACTCAACAATATAATGAGACAGCTGGTCTGTCTCCTTGAGACACGTCATAATAAATCCAAAATACCAGAAATCACGGCAACTCCTTTTGTTTGTTGACTTCACCGTAATTGAAGGAGCTCCTGATTCAAAAAGAGAAGTACACATAGTTGTATATTTGTGCCACGTTCTCAGAGCCCAAGATAATGCCTTAAAATGTCTTGTTTTGTCTCTACAAAACAGTCCAAAACATACAGATTTTGAATCCACAGTGACATGAAACAGCAGAGCTGCAAATTCTCAACAGCAAGAAATCGGAACTAGAATTTTCTTAAAAAAATTAATTGTTTTGAGTTTTCTCGGTCACACTAGTCTCGCATTGCCAGATCTCTCGACAGCGCTGTGGAGTAAGATACAGACAGTACATACATACGATTAATTATATTATTGATTTATATTTTCTAATTGTTTCAGCACTAAATAGTCTAACCAAAACAAGAAATAAATGTCTGAAGTTAAAAATATATACATCATCCATAGTAGGCTAACTGCTGTGCACTCTCAGCCCAACACACAATTGTCGGATAAAAGGAAATAGACCTGAAGCGATAAAAAAGGTTTTTGGTCACAGTTAAGAGTGTGAAGCCAAAGACGTGAGCTGGCGTGGAGAGCTGTATTGATTAATACAGAAAAGTATCTGTTAAGTCAGACCTGTGTGAGACAGATGACTTAAAAACGTGGCTGAAACAGATCTAGTTCTGCAGGTTGCAGGATGATTTGAATCACTTCAACCCCCAGCTAAAGCATCAGTCTAACTGACGTATTTTTATTTTCCTGCATCCTTCATCCACAGAACAATATAAATGTAATCGTCAACATTCAGTCATTCAGTATAAGTGTAAAATTTTCCTGTGCAGGCTGAGCTATTGTTTTCCTATAGACCAAGTAGCAAGTTTGCCTCGTAATACTGATCAGAATTTCAGCTAAGTATTCAAAGTCAAGTTTTCTATCAAAAAGTCAAAAGTTTGGATTCACTTAAAGCATCTTAAATACAACCAATTTTCAAAAGCACAACATTGGTTTTCAGATTGATGAATGTTCTTATCCTACCACACTTCATTACGATATAAAAATCTACTTGCATTGAAGAGAACTCACTTGATATAGGTAATCCATCACAGTAAACAGCATGTCTTCTTCTGTTTTTGTCAACATTAGGTTGTAGTTGGATGGGAAAGCAGTTGAAAGCAGATAGCGATTTTGAAAACATAGATGTCGGTGCGTTCATGTCCTTGTGCAAATGTCGGGACAAAGCCAGCCACCTCTTGTTAAACTATAATTTTAGTGTACTGTGCTTTGTAAGAATATTTCACTCTGAAAAAAAAGTGTCTTAAAAGGAAGCTGTTTCCCAAGTACAATTCTTGTTGGCTACCAATTGGAAGGTCAGAAGTTCGATCCCTGGCCATGCAGTCCCATATTGAAGTGTCCTTGGGCAAGACAATGGACCCCGAATTTGCTTCAGATGTGCCATCGTTGTGTGAATGTGTGTGAATTTTATCTGATTGGTTGGATGGCACCTTGAATGACAGCCTCGGCCACCGGTGTATGAATGTGTGTGGATGTTTTTTTTGTATTAAATGCTTTGAGTAGTAGAATAAAAAGTCCTTGAGCGCTACATAAATACAGTGGCCTTTTATTGTGGCCAGGCTAAGACACACCTGTGCCATAATCATGCTGTCTAATCAACATTTTGATATGCTACACCTGTGAGGTGGATGGATTATCTCGGCAAAGGAGTAGTGCTCACTAACACAGATTTAGACTGTTTTGTGAACAATATTTCAGAGAAATAAACCTTTTGTGTACATAGAAAAAGTCTTAGATCTTTGAGATCAGCTCATGAAAAATGGGGGTTAAAAAAAGTGTTGCATTTATAATTTTGTTCAGTGTAATTATATTAAAGCTAGAGTGCATAGTTTCATGCTGCCCCCACAAGGAATTCTAAGTAATGAGAACAAAACTGTCCATGCGTCCACATGATACAAGCCTTTTGTGATCCCCACCCCTCCTCCACACAGCTGCTAATAGCCAAGGAGGACACTGACGATTAAAATTAACATGGGCTCTTCAGAAGAGGTAATTATCTTCACTCGAGATTGTGCCTGCGAAAGTCACCAGATGACACAATCTTCTGATAGGAGCCATGCTGAGAAATACAGAGAGAGTTGTGTGGAGCTGATAGTCTTAATTAGCTGTGTGGCAACTAATTTCGCAATGGCTTAAATGTAACAGGCATTCATTAATATCAAAACGTTACGCACTAAAGCTTTAAATACTCAACGCTTAAAGCTCCCATATTATGCTCATTTTCAGGTTCATAATTGTATTTAGAGGTTGTACCAGAATAGGTTTAAAATCATCATATTTATTTTGTTCTGCTCATTGCTGCAGATCCTCTTTTAACCCTGTTTTGGTGTTTTGGTCTCTTATTTTAGCTACAGAGTGAGACATCTCACTGCTATACTATCTTTGTTGGTAGGTAAGATCACATCAGCTAGATAACTCTTTCTCCAACTTTGGTCAGTCCAAGGCAGGATTAGCTGGGAGACTTCTTCTAAACAAGGGACACTTGTGGAATACCTGCAGAACAGGGACATGGAAATAGTTCTGTTGGAGATTATGGTCAACTAGTTTGTGTTGAAGCAGTAATTTGCCATTGAGAACAAGCTAGCATCCTAGCGCTAGCTAGCGTACTCAAAACAGCATTGCAATTTGTTTTTGTGTGTGGAAGCACCAGAGACACAACATAACACCACAAATCCCAGAATTTATTTTTTTTTCATAATATGACCATTTCAAAACTTTTTCTCCAGAAATCCATCTTATTACAAACTGACAAGATTAATGAATTTAGTTCTTTAGTTAGTAATTTAGTTAATTCTGATCACTGAATGAAGAAAACCTCATACTTAGAGGAACACTAAGCATTGCAACTTATTGTCTCAGCTCTGGTTATCAGTTTTATTGGTTTTTGATAGCATTATAATGACTTGAGTAATTTCTAAGATCTGGGTACACGGTGTCATCACAACAACAACATCTAGGTTCAACAAGTGAGACAAGTTGTCTCATGATCAGTCAGGCAGTAAACAGGTTAGGCAAACGTATTGACAAAAAGTGTGCATTATAAAAATAAACTCAACTGCAGTGTCCTGCCCTAGTGGCAAATTTGTAAAACCTGTGTAAGAGGTAACCTTGAATATTAATGCAAGATCACGGCTTTAATTGCACCCTTACTTGTCAGCATGTCCCCTTCTTTCTGTTCGATGTGAGTCAAGCTAGCGAGCAGTGTGAACATGCTGAAAAAAAGTCTGCCTTCCTCACATGAACCAGCTGAGCTGTTCTGTACCATGCCTCTCAAACTTTCACAGTAATTACCTTCCCATGATTTTTTCTTTGTGATTCTTGTCTTGTAAATATTCCAGCTGAAATCCATTATTTAATAGTTTCTCCTCTCCTTTTCTCCTCTCCTTTAGGTGAGTGTCAGTCAACAGCGTGTGGATTATTCCAGTCAGCTGTGAACTCCTGCTGAGTCCCTCGGCATTGCCGTTTCCTTGCACATCGTTGTATAATTCTGCCATCAGGTTTGAAAAGATTGCCCCCTTTCACTGTGATTCGCTGTGATTTTGATCAAAGAGAGATGGCAGACTGTGCCTAGGGAGACGGGCTTCATGCAGTAAAGTTCTGTTGCGTTCTGGTGTCTGTTGGCTTGAGACATATGGAGATAAAAGTCAATGTCACTTGCGACTTAGGGCTTCGGTCTTTGTCCCACGTTCATTGTCTCAGTTTGACTTGATCTCTGTTGACTCTGTTAGCTTCCAGGGAAACAAAAGGCTGCTGTATTTAGAAAAACCTACAGTTGTCTTTTTTGGGAGTACTTATTATTCTAACGTGTTCTCTCCAGCTTCTAGTGTACTATGGGCTGTTTACTGATTACTGCTGACTGGAAATTGAAAAGTAATGACTCGCTGAATTTTTTTTTCTTTACATTATTTCCCTGCACATTGAAGCATTCATATTTTGTCCATTTAAGCAGTTTTCTGGAGTGTGTTTGCAAGACAATATCTGACCTTTAAAATATTGTAACACATTTTGGCAAATGGTGAACAGAATGAGCAGCTTGCTACTATTTAACACTCACTTGTGACAATTGTAACAAGTGTTTATCTATTTAATATTGTATTGCATAACGCTTAACGTCTCCTGCCCTTAGGACACACTAGCCAAGCCTGCGATAAATGATAGCAATACGATCCAACAGAGATTGAACGTAATGTAAGCAGAATTAGTTGCAGAATGTAATCAATGCAGCCGCTGGCGATTTTTATACACACATCATTTTATTGCTGGATCATGTACAATATACATCATGTCATGTACATAACCCTATCTCCAGATAATGCAATCAAGAATGCCATGAAAAAATATTGATTTCTACAAAATCACTTGATACAATATTTATGAAACATGTATCATATGAATAGTTTCTTTCAGTTTACATTATAACGAACAAAGCATGACAATTTGTTTGAATATGCAATTTACATTATACACGTTTACACTGATCCATTTTTCACAATATAGCTCACACAATCAACAGGAATAAGAAGGAATTATTCATTTCTACCATAGAATAGATGTCTGGCACAACTTCACCTACCTCCGATGTGCACAGCGTGACGTGCCTGGTGCAGGTGCGTTTAGGGTGTGTACAAATCCACTTTTGCTAGTTTAATGGTGGAAAAAGGGTGGTACAATCTCCCATTCCCTTTAAAAGCCAGGCACGTTTTATGATGGCAGATTTTCTAAGAAGGAAGGAGAGATGTAACAGAGAAGAAACTGATCTGCCCGTGCGTGAAGTGAAAGTGTGCGAGCAGATCATATCATAATACTAGTTCACATTGGAATATTTTTATTTGTAATCTTCTGCATGTTTTTGTGTTGCTGGGCGTCCCTGTGTGTGTGTGTGTGTGTGTGTGTGTGTGTGACAAGCATAGTATGTGCGCGCTGTGCACGAGCCTAGTCACATTTTACTAATGTACTGTTAAAATAACAATGAAATGCTGCACTATTGTTTTTGTTGGTCAATGACACGATCACTTTCCGCTGCCTCAAGTTAGCAATACGCCAAGAATGCCCCTGAACACACCTCCCTGTAAGACCAGCATGCAGATGGGCGTAGGTGCATTTGATATTCAAATGACGTGGGTGCTGGACGGGAAATTGACAACTGAGTCGGTCTTAAACTAGCAAAGAGACTTGCGTCGGGCTCTGCGCTAAGCTGAGCCGGGTGCAAGATAGATCCCTAGGACACTACAGGAGTCAATAGTCTACTAAGGAGCAATATTTAAGTAACTTGGGGCGATTAGAAATAGGTATATTTCTCAGTTGTCAGGCCTTTATCCTGACAAATAGCAACAGAGTCAAGAACTTTGTCAGAACATAATCAATAGTATGGTGCATGACGGTGCAAAAACAGTCAAATCTAGCAGTTCTTCTCAAACTCAAGTTTTTTTCTTCATAATAAAATCCCATTCCACTTTTTACAAAGGTGTGTACAGAAAGATTAGTATGACCAAATAGTAATAAGTACATAACAGAGATGCATACTCCCTCTACAGTTATGACATCTGTGTTTACACTACACGTCCCCCTATTTAATACAAGATGCTTGATTACATTTTGGATCACCTCGCTACATAAATTAGTATATTAATGAGGGAAATGGCAGGAGATTAGAAGCTTAACTGGTTCTTGTCAGACGTCTTACATGATTAAATTAATGTTACATGATTTAGGAGTTAAATTAAGACTAAGCGATTTAATTTAAAGTAGAAAAAAGTAAACAAAGCGGACCCCAAGTATAATGTAGCACGCTGACACACAACTTTTTAAAAGCAAAGTGTTTTCTTTTTTGTGAATACTCGCGTGGAGCATCGTATCCCAGCTCTTGGCCAAATTTCAATTAGATGTGTTGTGGATATTCATAGCCTCCAAAAGTTGAATTTGAACAATTTTAATGACCATTAGGCCTTAGCCACTGTCAGATCAAAGACTTTAATCCTTGACAAGTTTTCTTTTCATAAAAATGTGGAAATTCCTGGTCACTGCCAGGCATTTCATGGGGATGCCATGGGGATAGCTGAAAGGATTCATGCCATCCAGAGGATAACGCTTGTAGAGCTTAATGACCACTGTGTTTCCCCTAGTGCCTGCTCCAGGGAAAACTTAACATTGTTAAATAGGTGATGGTATCAGTCTAGGAGTTGCAAAAATCATCAGAATTTTAGTGATTATATCAATACTTTAATATTGTGGGCTTTAGGCAATATTTCAGCATCTATGAGCTACTCTTAGAACCTTTAGTCTAATTGCTTTTAAATCTCAGAAACATTTGCCATCTGCAGATGTAATTTAGTCGATGAGCCTTTTGCAAGAAGCCACTATTAAATATTGATAGGAGGATTTGTAGATGCAATTCTGTAACAATAAAATGTGATGCATTGGTGTAATATGTTTTTTTTACTCGGCCCTGGTGGTTAAGACCAGTCTCTCCAGCAAAACTGACACACATGCACATGCACACATATGTACACACACTCCAGTGGTCATTAAAAGCTCAAGTCACCAGGGTCATATCCCTGGCAGCACCTGCCAAGGCCATTATCTGCCACCCTGTCCTAGACGAACGCTTTGGCATACATCTGAGCAATTAGGCCAGATTATTGGCAACCTTCCTCGGCCTTGCCCCATTATTAAAACCACTAATTACTAGCGGTGTTCAGCGCTTTCTTTTTCCCTCTCGCTCACTGTGGTACAGCCAGGGGAGGTTGAGTGGGAAAAGATATGGGGAAAACAGAGGACTTGAAGAGGGACAAAAATGAATGGAGGTGGATGACCAAAGGTCTGATGGTTTCATTAGAGGCAGCCACGAGAGGGGATGTGGCAACATGTACATTAAGTGTGTGAGTGTGTATGAGGTAATGGGAAATAGCAGAAAAGCAGTATCCACATGTCATCCAGTAGAGTTATTGAAGTCTTTCTGAGGCATAATGAAATCTGTGGAGCCATGTTGGTGAAGTGCTGGTTGTCTGCTTGTCGGTTGGTTTCGGCAGAGTGGCAAATCATGCCTGCTGGGCAACTGCAGCGTTAATGGAGAATGTGCACACCCAGGTGGACTCACACCCCCATATGTGGACACACATGGGGGCAGTATATAAGCGTCCGTAACTCCAGCTGTTTTTGCCCACAGTGCATTAGAGCAAAATGTAACACTGATGGGCAATAAAAAGACAGTTTTGAAGAAAACAAAGAATCATTGGTTAGTAACGACACACACTGGTAACACACACTTTATATGGAGGACTGCTTCATAAAAGCCCTTTTCTAAAGCACTACTGGGAACACATTATTTAGAGTTCTAAAAGGGGGCTTTGTGGCTAGCCTCTTATTAGCATTATTATATATTGTAATGTGTTGCCTACATTCTTCTTTTTTCCATCTCTTTTTCTATCTTGGTAATTGGTAAAGTCTGCCAGATTATAATATTTGCTTTTTTTTTTGTTATAAATTCACCATGCTTAATTAGACATATTGAGTTGGGGCCACCGTGCACATTGAGAGCAACTTAGGGTTCAGTGTCCTGCTCATGCTAAAAGGAGGAGACTAATCCAACTTATTGATGATTGATATAAATTGTTGGGACACTTAGATAGACAAGATGTGATGTATTTTATATATTATCTGACAAGTGATGAATTGTCAAATGTAAAGGCAGATAAAATATGTGATGTTTTCTAGAATTCGACTGACCAAGAACTACTGCAATATGCTTCCTGTCCATGCATTTAGTTTGCGGTTGTATTACTGCCATTGTATCGTCTCTGTTTTTCCATTTGTCGGTTTGCATCAGCAACAGTGCAAAAGAAAAAAGGTATGACCAAAAAAATCTTCAACTCTATGGGCACACATTTTTGAACACCTAATAGCTCCCTAAAATTCATTAATTTTCTCTCCGCTACCTGTCAATGTTTTCAAATCACGGTGATGGCATCTGAGAACGCTAATTGGCTCTATAATAATATCAGGAAGTTTATCTTTAATAAAAGGTGGATTCTGACGAATGATATTTCATCATATTATTGGCTGGCTTGATTATTTACCCATGTCCTGTTTATCTCTTAATAATCCCACAGCCTTTGTCCTTTCCTTCCCAGCCAAAACACACACACACACACACACACACACGTTTGCTGTTATCCACTCCACCTCAGCTCAGGCTGACATATCACCAAAGGTCAGACATCAGAGATAACTTTTTCTTAGCTGCAGAAGGACTAAACTGCACACACTCACCATGCCATACAAGGAAGCAGAGTTTGTTATATTATAGTTTTTTTCAGGGTATCAATAAGTCACAGGATTATAAACTTAATTTAGAGGTGTGTTCCTTGCTCACTTCCAAACACTTGTCTCCTCAACCATCAGCCTCTCTTTTTACCCTTGCTATTCTCCCTTAATAAAGTCCGGCCCTCCTCTGCTACAGCAGCCCCAGCATAGTGTGAAGCCTGGGAGGAATGGATATGAAGGGTTATTAATTCTCCCTGGTGGCTAAAGGACAAGTAGGCCTGGCCGTGGCAGTGGTCTTTGGAAAGCAGAATGGGAGAAAATGAATGCTTGTCTTCGCGTGATTTCGTAGCAGGATTATTTGGAGCGGTTTATTTCAGCTCTGGAGGGTTTATTCCTCTAATTTGTTTCATTTTGGAAAGAGAGAGCAATGCCATTTCAAACAAATAACCACACAGAGACTGCTAGAAACGTAGCCCTTAGTTCTCCTCCAGGCAAACTGTTGCTTGGTTTATTAGAAGGGAGAATGTAATCGGTTCAGCAAAGGGAAACAGCCCCAAACACATGCTTTTATTGGTATAAAGGGATTGAAGGAGTCAAAGGAGCCAAAATAATACCAGTGTAGCAAGGCAAATTTCCCCATGCTTTGGACCCAAAACAATGAACTTGAAATTGGAGTGAAGCCATTGGAAGGTTGAGGTGAGGAAAAACAAAGGAGGCAGAGAGTCAGAAGAGTGAAATGGTGCGTAGTGGGACGTATACATCTGTAAATTGTTTTCATACAGTATCAGTAGATTATATCCACGTTTACGTTCCATTTCAGGGATTGATCCGGTGCCACCGGAAATTCCGCCGGATGTCTGTTACCTTCTTTCTTTGTGTTGGCATTTCAAACTCCCGTGGATTTATGAGGAGTATGATTAACTCCTCCTCAGATCTCTGCAGTTTAAATCCAGACAGCTAGCTAGACTCTCTGTCCAATCTGAGATTTTGAGACTAAAACAACTTTTGAACGTATACATGTTCACCAAAACAAGTTCCTTCCCGAGGCTATTTTGCAGCAGCACCGTGGCTCCGCCTGGTGCTTGGCACCGCCCAAGACGATTGTGATTGTTTAAAGAAATGCCAATAGACCAGAGCATGTTTTTCTCCCATCCCGGAAGGCTATGTGGAGTAGCCAGACGCTCCTCGGTAGTACTGTGGAGGAAGGTCTGGCAAAACGAGACTAGAGGTAAGTTGGCTGTGTGGTCTACTGAAAGCTTCTTTTACTCGCATGTGGCTGCAGATTGCAGTTATAAAGGAAGCAGGGAGGGGAGCAAAGCAGACCAATGGGAACTGCATATTCTGATTACTACGGTATAATAGGTTTGGTTAAGTTTTTACAGTGATGCCGTTCATATCACAAGCCCTACCCTCCTGACTATGGCTCCTCATCCAAACGCACACAGCCATTGCTCCACAGAAGATGTTGCTTTCTCATCCTCATTATCATCTAATCACAGATTCTTTAGCTTCCACTGACTGCACATCAACTTATAAATAAAAGAGGGAAACGCTGACTTCCGTTGCTTCCATGGTTACTTCCGTACAACAGCGTGCGGCTGCTGTGTTTGATGTCTTTGTTATTGTTCTTTTGGGCATGCCGTGTTCAGGACCGTGACCAGTTCACACACTGGAATCTGGTATGGGCAAAACATATCTGATCCGAGCAAAACATCTTAATTGAGTGCTAAAGGCCTGCAGTGTGAACGTAGCCTTGTATGGGTGTTGTTTTCCTCTAGGAGTAAACAACTTTTATAATGTCGGTACACATCTTTCTGAGATTTTATTGGCAGTTTTGGACTGAAGAAAATGTTAATGATGTTCAGCCACAAACATTCTTAGTATATAAATATGTCAAGTTTATATAGATTGTAAATCCTATGAGAAAAACATAGTTGCTTTTAGGGCTGGGCGATATGGAGAAAATCAAATATCATTTTGGACCAAAAACCTCAATATCGATATCGCAACAATATTGTGGTGGTGACAATAGAAAATGACATCACTTTACTGTAATGCAGCCTTTAAAACCAGGAAAAGACAACACTTATGCCATATTACGATATCCAAAATCTAAGACGAAATCTAGTCTCATATCACAACATTGATATAATATCAGTATAATATCGATATATTGCCCAGCTCTAGTTGATTTACCTTTTTTTTCTTCTTCTCAATTTAAGTACACCACGAAAAATCTAATTGCTCCAGTCCAGTTTTGTGAAAGTTTATTTATTTATTTATTTATTTATTTTTTGCTGCTGCCATAAATACAGATGTCCTGTCAGAGACCATTAAAATATACTGTAATACCTGTTCTTCTTTTGTCATCAGGGAAGATGTCATGTTATTGAATTATGTCAACAGCTTAATCACTGCTTTCTTAATATTGAGTGTTGCTAATGGTTACATCATTGTGCCCATAAACTGTAGTCTTTGCTGGTGTACATGCACAGCAATTAATTTGGATGAACGCCGTCACGTTGCCAGTTTGTCACCTGAGGCAGGTCCCAAAGGTGTACTGCCATTTAAAATGCCTGGGTGGAATTTTCAGGCACAATGTAATATCTCATATGAAGAAATTGTACTTTTGTATCTTCCTCACGCGCCTTCATTTGCTTTCTTCAAACAAAAAAAGCATTGCTGAGAGAGCTCCTCTTCATAAGGGCTGAAACACTTGAGACACTTGAGAAAAGTTGGGGTCTGAAAGGTTCAAGAAACACAGAGCCTTTCATCTTCACTGAGAGCCATGTGTCAAATTGGGTGTCCCCCGCTGCGGTTTTGAACCTTTTTCTGTTGGAGGAGATTGAAAAAATGGCCGGACGGGCCATATCTACCACTTTGCATCTGCCATTCCCTTTTAAGAATGATCACATGGTGCAGTGACAAAGAGGCATTTTAATAGGCCTCAGATGAATTATCTATAACTATGACTGAATAAATCTTTAATCGCTGTAATGAACTTTAGAGTATGGATTCAAAAAGCCATTTAGCTGATATATGACCCATGGAGGGCTCTGATACCAGGATAAATCAAAAGAGGCCAGGGTCTTTACTTTTGGCTTTTTTCACCAAACACCAGCTGATTTGAATAATTGACTTTAGAGTAAAGCAAGCTCAGAACACGACTGCTGATAAGCAAGAAGAACAAGCTTATCGTATGGAATCACAAAAAAGCCCTGAAGGAACTTCTCTCAGAACTAAGAACTATGGCAGATGTACCTTACCCGCGTCACAGATTTCTTTTAAGGATAAGTAAAAAGAAAAGGCATGGAGTTTAACTCTAGGAGTGCTTGGAATGGAAGGTAGATACTAGCTTAATAAACACATGATTGTTCTGTAAAGTACTTTATAGAGACAATGAAATATGTAAGTTAGGCATTCAAGATGCTCCTCTTCTGAGACCGTCCTGGTGTGGTAACGCATGTGGCGGAACAAAACCGGAACGCAGCCGGAGAGAGAATGATAGTTAGCCAGTGGAGAATCTCAGCTAGCGTCTCACCGCAAAGTGTCTGTCTTCAATTCACAATATTGAATCGAGACTGGCCAAATCCCCCTGTTGAGCCACGGATAAATAGAAAAAAAAACTGTAGTGACCCTCTTCCTATTGCAGACTCGCATGATGCTCATTCTGCTTAGCTTTCAAAAATGACAGCCTAAGGTCAAGCACTTAGCAGCCAGACACCCCTCCCCACATGTCATGTTTAATACCTTCGGCCATTAATTGCTAGCATTCGTCATAGTGCCATCAATTTACAAGATATGAGACCCTCTTATTTCTGTCTATGTCAGCTGTGTGTGTGCGTGTGTGTGCGTGTGTGTGTGTGTATGCCTTATTTAGAGTTGTGCTCATATTTCAGGGGGAAGTGAGATTGTCTTTTTTACTTGTATATATTGTGTTTTTTTCATTTTGATTTATAGGTTAACAAAAGCTGCACCTATCCATAGGTAGGCAAAGCTCTTGCAGTGAATGGGAACTGGCCAGTGGTCCTGCTTCCCCAGCTGTATTAGTTGGTGTGATCTTGATTTTGCTGATCTGCAAAATGCCAGCAAATGAGCCACAAAATGAGAGCAGGACTACATGAGTATTAGAACCAGTGGGGCCAATATCGGCCTCCACACACCATCAGGTGCACTTGCTTTTGTTGTACAGTGCATGTGTTTCATTCAAAGCAGCACAACCTCAGATGTGTAACGGCACACAGCAAATGCCAGTCACATAATTATGACATTATGTAAAGGTATTACAAAGCTCTCTGTGCTGGCTTATTCACCTGAAATAGCCTCATTGATTATTTAGATTCCAAACATCTTTTGAGCTGTGAACAGGATGAAATATGGGGCGCCTTTCAACAAGCTAACATTTTTGGTCCTCGCTCAGAAACACTATACATCACTATCAGTTACATGTTTTATAAAGATGAATCGCTTTCATAGTTTCTCCACGGAAGCTCTTCTTTTATGTAGAATTCTGAAGCATTGATGCACAGGAAGTGCACCAACCTCATTTGAGCTTTGCTCTGCCAAGCGTTAGTTTAAGATGAGATCACAAGGCCCCGAAATTCAACACGTAATGATTCTCACATTTTGGCTTTTTCCCTGTGAGACAGTCACTCTGGAGATTCTCGCCTACAAGAAATACAAAATATTTTATATTTTGTATTTTTGTTTGCCAGCACCAGTACATTAGAGGGGGTTGGATCAGTTAGTGTTCACCAACACCCAAATCTTGCTAAATTAAAATCTAAGAAACCGTCAACATCTGGAGGGTTAAGTGTGGAGCTGAATTTGAAATGAGCTATTTCTTTTACATTTGGACCTGTATTTATTTTAGTTATTGCTGCCACCCACTATTAGTGGCCTTCCTGTTATATTGAAAAAGAGGGGGACATTAGATATTCAAAGTACACTGCTGTTTACTGACAAGGCGGTGCAACCTTCTCTGCGGGGGCTGAAAGGTGCTCAGCTTTGACAATTACTTGGCTCAAAGTGACTGAGAACAACAACGACTGAGATGAAGCAGAGGTAATAACATTCGGTGGGGAACCCGCTAAAACAGCGGTGCCAGCTCCCTTTACTAAAGAGCTGTCATCTTGCCAAATAATGCGCGTCATTGGGTTTCACTTTCCTTATTTTCCATTGTCGTTGCTTTACAGAGTTGTTTCTGCATCTGGAAGCCTACTTATTACAATCTTTGAACTCAGGAGATGGCTGACAGCTTGCTCCACATTTGGGGAATGTAGTATTTTGTGTAGATGAGATATGCATGTGGAGTACAGTGTCAATTAAGCTTTGGTGTCGGAGGGTGTAGTCCTGACAAATCCGGGCTGTTTCAAGAGAGCTTTGTAGAACACACTTGTCTAAACCGACTTGTCCGGATGGTTGAATTGTAGGATGATAATGTACACCTTATTCAACAAAAAACCTGAGGTGACTAGTAAGCAGCTTCCAAGACAGAAATACCTGAACACACAAGAGGATGTGACAAGAGAGCAGCATTTTTGGAATACCAGTAACTGTGATATATCATGGCCTTCTTTTAATGATTGAAAAGGCTCTTTTATCCGCATGTCACATTACTATGGTAATACAAAATTTAGACTCAAACTAGGGACAATGCAGTTTTGTAACCCTGACATTTTATTTTATTCTTTCTGCTGGTGTAGTACTGTTAAGGTACACGGGCATCAATGTCAAGGTGTACTCAAAACCTCAGTTCCCATCAGCCTTTATTAAACTTTTCTTTTGAATTATGTCCACTTTTCCACCTCAGTCAAACATAAAAACATTTTTCATCATTTGAGTTATTCAAAACAAAAAGAATTTCTTTCAATTAAAACAAGTGGATGAAAATATACATTGTAGTGACATTCCTGACAAGAGTAAAGCAATAAACAGTGGCAAAGAGTTGTTTTTTTAACCATTCTAAAAAAATATCCATAACATTGTAAATAATGTGGCCTGTGAAGCTCTGCATAGTGCTCATGTACCACTGAAGACCCCATGGATCAGATATAAATCAAATAAAATATAAATTCTCTCTGATGAAGTCCCCCCCCCCTTTCTTACTAGTCTCACTGATGAACTGTCCTACAACCATGAGAAACGATTATGGAAGTAATTTTTCCCATAAAAGTGCAGCAGTGTTGTTTCCAGTGCTGATACCCTCCTAACTATCTGCCCAATAAAACTCAGGCTTTAAAAAGGGCCTGAACATTAAATGACATTATATATTCCCATGTGTACAGGGTTGGCTAGCATATTCCCTGCTTGTGTGTTGAAGGTTGAACATGTGATTTATGTTGTATTAATTATAGGGCGCCAGCGTCCTGTATTATTTCAGCAGCGGGAGTATTGAATAGAGTTTGTGTGAGCTCCTTCATTCATATTCATTGTCCTTTGCCACTGTGATTTTCACTCAGACTATTGAACGGGAAATTAGCACAGGATACTACTTACGGATCCAATAAACATTTAGTACAAATTGCTCTCATTACATAAGATGGCTTTGGGTCCCCAATCTGCCACCCATGCTCTGTCAAATAAAAAAATAAAAAGGAATAAAAAGCCAGTCGTGGTTCTGAATGATACCTTCCTGCCCACCTTTTTATCAGTCAACCTATCTCCACATAACAGCTCCTTATAAAGCCATTGCTTTTTCACATGCTTTAGTGTGTGATTGCGGCATTGGGCTTCATCATAATGCAGCAACGCTAGCCATTCGCACAGCCAGCCATTATCTGTCCCCTGAGCAGGCTGGTTAGCCGGGCGGCTGGCAGGCTGGGTGGAGTTGTATTAACAAGGCCACTCTATTTTTCTATCTTTCTGACGCCGCCATATCGCCTCTGCATAGGCCGTCATTTATTATTTATAGGCCGGCTTTGGAGGTATGTACAAGGCAGACACACATGCATCCATCATTGTGTGTGGGCACAGGCTACAATCCTAAAGGACGTATCAATTTGCAGACACACATGGACATGTGGAGATGCACAGTTGTACATGCAGTGCTGATTTAGTCTACATTCACCTGTAAATGCATCACACGCACACACACACACACACACACACACACACACAGATCTCACCAAATTCGACATGCTGCTGACATGGCTTTAGCAAAGATTAGCCAGGATTAGATTGGATCTGGTGCAGAACTGAATAAATAATTGGAAATACATTCTGCTCTGAGCAATTATAAGCTTTAGGCCAGCTTAGTCATGATTTTAACAGAATGAGCAACACTTTTGTTACCTAAACACTTAGTTTTTTTATTTTTTATTGCTACACCACAGTGGGTATAACTGGAGTACAACTGAACTATAGTCTGCACAGCAGCAGTTCATGTGGCTCAAACTCCAGTTTGTTTTTCATTGCTTAAACACAGTTTTCAAAATGCTACACACTTATCCCATGGCTCTAAATACAACCTGCACAACCCTGTGGCCTTACAGCACTTTGTTCAAACGCTAACACACTGCTGTCAAACCTGTTAACCATTTCAGCCTGGTGCCTATCAAACACTGATGATTGCAATGCTTTCTTGTTGTAGACTTGGTAGTGAACACATACTTTGTATACAGTATATAGGGAAAGCTCATAACACCTTTTTTAGAGAATGAAGAAACCCCAAATAAGAATGAAACAGTGACTCCTACCTAACAGATAAAAGAGCAAAGATAGCAATATGTCAATGTAAGACGTCTGACGTTACATACACAGATGTGAAAATTTGAAAAACACTTCCTTTACTATAGGAAAGCTGCACACTGACTGTTTTCCACAAAGTAATGTGCTGTTAGCAAGTGGAACACCACACCCATTAGTATTTCTAGATAATGTAAGTTCATGGCACTAAAAGACATCTGATTTGTTTAATAAAAACACTTGTGAACTATTTTGTACCTTTAGTTACAACATTTCCAGTAGTTACGTAAATTACTACAGGCAAAATTAAAATATATGTATTTACACAGTGTAGGTTAGCAAAGTGAGGATTTGTATTAATTCTAAAAAAAAAAAAGAAGGAAAGAAAATAATGTCACTCTTTTTTTTATAAATGGACTGTTTTTATAGAAAATATTGATTAGTGTAAAGTCACATAAATTGTCCAAACTGTAAAGTTGAAAAGTTTGTAATTTCTGTATTGGTGTTTGACGCTAGCGTTTTCGCTCTGTGTTCTGAGTGACAGTGTGTGTTATTATAATGAGGAGTGTTTGGCTGCACTGAGATGTTTGTGAAGAGTTGTGTTGCTTGAAATGAGTTTTGCAGGTGATATGAACTGTTTAGCTCGGGGGACTGTCGGTAATGCAGACTGGAGATAGAGGTTTGCACATGTGGCTTCAGTTGTGACCAGTGTCATTTAGCAATTGGAAAAAATTCTAAAAAGAAACTGGGTGTTGCTTTTCTTGAGTTTACAGAACACAGTAAGCTTTTAAAGCTAAATTTATCCCAGAAAACCTTACATTAATGGCTTCCAAAACCAATTTTTTTTTTTTTTTGTCCGACTGGAATTGATTTTTATAGTCTTATATTTTATAACATTTTGTTTTCAGAAGATATTCATTACAGCTTCTCCCCCATGGATGGATGAGTTGCTTTTTTCCCCAAAGTGATTAAAAACAAATGGAAAAGTTTTTAATGGATACAATTTCTGGTGAAAATCAGTTCAATTCAATTTTATTTATAGTATCAATTCAACAAGAGTTATCTTGAGACACTTTACAGATGGAGTAGGTCGAGACCACACTCTATAATTTACAAGGACCCAACAGTTCTAGTAGTTCTCTCCACAGCAAGTGACGGTGGCAAGGAAGAAACCTCGGACAGACCCAGGCTCTTGGTAGGCGGTGTCTGACGGGCCGGTTGGGGTTGAAACAAAGAGTGGCAACAACAGTCACAGTAAAAGATAAGGGAACAGTGACTAAAAGTAGTAGTTCATAGCATAGCAGGGCACTGCACAGCATTACAAGGCACAGCAGAGCATAGCAGGATGTAACAGGGCATTGCAGGACGTGTAGCAGGACCACGGCGACAGCTGCAATATCCTTCATATAATTGAAATATTACATGACTTCTGTTATGGAAAACTAATGCACGACACAAAAGCTCAGTAAGCAAACAAAACAAAACGGGTATTAAACGGGTCCTTAGAAAACAAGAAAGCAGAACTCCAAAACACCACAACCTCAAAGAAAAAGCTAGAATATAAGAGTATAAGAAAGTTTATTCATGTTACATCTCAAGGGGATTTGCTTGTGGTGTGTGTGTGGGCGTGTGTGTGTGTGGCTGTGTGTGGTGTGTGTGTGGCTGTGTGTGTGCGCCATTGGGCTTAGAGGATTCATTGCATCAACTTGTTTTAATAAATGAGACAGTAAACAATGTCAGTCTAAATTCACAAGTGTATTTATACAAAAAAAAAACATGGGTTAACAAAGGAGGGCATAAAAGAGAAAAACAATCATGTAAATTTGTAGAAATAAATGAGGATGTTTTTTGGCTGCAGCACTGAGATGGAGATGCTGTCATTGTGTGGGAGTTGATTAGTTGCAGTCTGTGACAGTTAGCGCCCCCCCCAAAGACTTCACCACATGCTGCATACACAGGCAATCATAGTGGACAGAAAGTGTCTAATATTATACATCCTCAATATGGAAAATGCATATAATAGATTGTCCAACTTGTTTAAACGCAGCACGTGCCTACCTACATATGTACGGAGAGACAGACAACACACACACACACACACACACACACACACACACACACACACAGTTAGAATACCCAATTCCCCAGACTTGCTCAGTGGACTGTGGTTGATGTGACACATCCTCAGCTCCTGCAGTGATGCCCAGCGATGAGCCACTGTTCTGGGAGTTACACACACACGCACACACACACACACACATTAAACATGGATCAGGTGACCTGTGCCTTGCAGACTTCAACCATGCTCGCTGGCCCTTGGATGATGAGTGGCAGGCAGCTCCTATCTCACTGGCTGTCTTCTCTTGTCCTTCATATCCTGTTCCTTTCCATTTTCAGAATTGTAGGAATGTCAATTTATTTTCACCCTGTAAAGGTAGAATTTGTAAAGAGTTTACTCATTTTCAGCACAGAATGGCAATCAGAAGGTGTTGATAGGGTTGTGTTTTGATCAGTACTAGTGACTCAACCATTACTTTAATTGCCTTTTCAAAAGACACTTTCTGGTGTGCTCTTGGTTTTGTGTCTAGAAAATATGCAGAAAGCAAGACTATATTACTGTAGGAATACAGCAGAAGCTTCTAAGTCTTTTTTTAAGATTTGTTTTGGGCATTTCAGCCTTTAATGGAAAAGACAGCTAGATTTGAAAGGGGGGGGGGCATGCATTAAATTGTTCAGGTCAGACTCGAACCCTGGACCTTCTGCTTCGAGGCATACACCTCTATAGGTGTGCGCCTGCTCTACCAACTGTGCTAACCCAGCCGCAAGGCCACTCCACCTTTACTTAGACTATACAAAGATGGACGCCATGACAGCTCCCCAGAAGTAAAGACAAAACATCTCGATTGCCCCCTTGTGACTGGCTGAAGTATGGCTCATAAATCCCGACCCCTATATGTTGAGTGGGTAGTCTAGCTCAACGGGTGTACGTGCTGGTATAAAGCCTGACATGCTGTGCGTCTGTCATGCTTCAGATATCCCTCCCCTTCTGCTATCTCTGTCATCTATTTGCAATGGCACCATTGCTGCATCCGGCAGTCGTGATTGGTTTAAAGAAATACAGACCAGATACCAGAGCATGTTTCCCCTACCCCAGAATAGAAAACGGTGTGGCCATGTACTCCGGCCCTGACATATCGCTGTGGAGATACAGTAGCTGTGGAAATGTAAGACTAGCAGATGAGTCATTGGCCAAAATATAAAAATCAATGTACACGTCAAACACATTTTTCCCAAAGATGGTTTCTGTCATTTTAAGTAGATCTGATCACGCTGATGTACATTCAATTGTTAATTTTTCGGATACGTTGAATTATTTATTTGATGCCATGAAAAGGTGGTTTAATCTTCCGAGAATGAAAGACGTCATTGACAGCTGTGGTTGACTCGTGATTGAGTCCGGCGGATGTATGGACGGGACCTGTGGCTCACATAAAAATACTGTTTAGTATGTCCTTAAGCCTTTGGAATTTGGATGTTATGAAAGTACTTGTTGCATTAAGAGCTCTATGGGCTTATTTCGATAAAAGCCTTTACTCATTCACAGTTTCTCAGGGCGCTAACATGTACTTTTAAATTAGGGCTTCGCTGAACTTGCTCCCAATGACTTCAATGGTTGCATCAGTGCCATGGGAATCTAGATAGCTTCATTGACATTTGATTGATGTCACTGAATGGTTTTACATTCAGCAGAAATAACCTGCTGTGATGGATTATCTATTTATTTAACGAGCCTTTGGTGATTTTAAGAAGACGTTCAAAAATGTCATTCATTACTAATGACATTAAGTGACATTACTAGATTTCCATTCTGATGCAAGTTTTTCAGGGAATTGCAATAATGTAAGTGTTTTGTGCAATGTCTTCTTTAACACTTACGTGAATGTGGTATCACTTAATAGCAGATGTGATAGGAACGTAGAAAAAAGGTTGGGTTGTGGTTTTATGCAGTGCAATTCATTCACACATCCACAAATTTCAAACTATTGCTCGTCTTCAAACTTCAGTGGCAGTGTGGCAAATTTACATATGCAGTAAAATGTTGTTCTTGTAGAAGGGACTTTTCCAGTGCTAACAATGTCACAAATGTAATGAAACATCGTGGCATCTTACTTTAATAGTTTAAGTTGCAAATGACTATGGGCACATTTTTGGGGCATAATGTGAATCTTCCAGTCCAGGGCTAAATGCTGTGTAAAAAGGCTTATTGACTCATCAGTGTCCCAAAGTTCATTAAAAGTATTAATCTAATCAGTGGCTATATTCCTGTTCACTGGAGGCTGTACGTATCCACTACCATTACTTTGAGACAAAGGAAAGCACTGTCTATAATATATTAATGGGTCAATACAGTGAGTCAGTACGACACAAAGATTGTACAAGCCCTGTTGTTGTCAGTCTGCAGTTGAATGGTGCTTTCTTGCTTACAGTTTATCTTCCACAGCAGAACATGAGTTGCTACTTCTTCACTGTCAGAGAAGTTTAGATGATCCAACATTACAAATGAAGTATAATTTAGAAGCAAGCACTTCATGGAAGCATTCGTTTTCTTCACTGGTTGGAAATGTGTGGTGATAAAGGACTTTGTTCAGTAGAAAACAAAGAGAACATAAGCTTGTTGATCATCATCCCTTTATATTCACCCCATAATGCACATTGCCTTACATGGCTTTAGGCTATGTTCATATTGCAGGCCAAAGCGGACCAAATCAGATTTTTTATAGCTCAGATATGTTTTTTTTCACAACAGTATTGACGGCACAAATCACATCGAATCTAATCTTTTCAATTCTGATTTGGGCCACTTTCATAAGTGGTCCTAAATCAGATCCAGGTCTGATATTTTTTGTAATGCAGCCTCAGTCCAACAGTCGTATCGGAATTCATGTGACTTTTCATGCCATTCTCGACATAATCCCACCACTCTTGCTCTAACTCTGCATCTACGCACACACACACACACACACACACACACACACACACACACACAC
Organism: Percina caprodes; assembly: GCA_013375575.1. Taxonomy (NCBI): domain Eukaryota; kingdom Metazoa; phylum Chordata; class Actinopteri; order Perciformes; family Percidae; genus Percina; species Percina caprodes. Next base: position 3,843,261 of record JABXJD010000017.1, on the reverse strand, counting down.
ACACACTCTGTACAGACAGAGATAGCAGCCACTGCTCCACAACAAGCCATAATTTTTTTAATTAAAGTTTTGTCTTTTTCTCATTATCATGTGCTCACAAACTTCCTGGCTTCTACTTCACATCAACTCGTAAACGCCGACTTCAGTGGCCTCCATGTTGACTTCAGCACCACAGCCTTCTGCATGTGACGTCTTTCTTATTGTTCTTTTGGACTTGTGGTTCAGTTCATGATGGTGACTACACACTGGAATATGATATTGTCCACACATTTAAAATAGAACATGAACAGCCAAACATACAAATTGGATCTAAATAAAAACTCTGAATTGAGCAGGGAGGCTTTCAGTGTTAACAGAGAAGATTATAGACGCCTGTTAGGGCCACTTTTATACAGTACAGTCTACTATTCAGATAGCAGGCCAGATGGTTTTCTATCCTATTTGTTACTGTACATGCCCCTGGTCCTTCCTAACTTGTTCCATTGTCCTTCTTGAAAATTACTCTCACATATCAAGCAGCCAAAGTAGCCTTTGGTAGAGTGAAACCACTCTACCACATTATATAATCCAATTATAGTATTCAGAAGGTACAGCACTCCATACAGAGTATTATAATGTATACAGTCTACAAGTCACATGCTGCAAAGACCACTGTACGTTTCTCCATTGTACAATAAATCTATTATCAAATAAACTGCACCAAATCCTTGAACTAGGACTGCCCAATATTCAATTTTTATTAAAAGGCCAAATACAATATCCAGATGATAGATGAATCAAACATCTAATGACGTCATTGCAAAGGTCCAAGCCACCTGTCTATATGCTAAGCTAGGCTAATTTCTTCTTGTACATAATACGTGATATCAGTGTTCTCATCTCACTCTCAAAAAGAAAGCGAATAAGTATATTTTCCATTTCTGTGAGGTCGGCAACACATGAGCATGGTGTGTTGAGATTACGCAACACATTTGTAAATATATATTTGGTGAAAGTTTCTGAAATCCCACCCCCGTACATTAACATGTAAATATGAGCAAAATCCCAAGCAGGGAGACAAAATAAATCTCTATCCACTTCACATCAATATGGAAATTTTACATTACATTATTATTCTTAACATTGTTTACACTTTCAAATGCAAATGGTATTTTAAGGTATGAAAATCTGTCAGTGTTTGCACACAATCAGCCTCGCTCTCTCCTTTTCTCACCTGTCACCCCAAATACATTGTGTGTGTGTGTGTGTGTGTGTGTGTGTGTGTGTGTGTGTGTGTTTGTTTGTGTGTGTGCGCGCACATGTGTCTTTGTGTCTTTGTGTGATTTTTGTTCAAGTTCCTTTCTTAATATAGATGGTGTATAAGTTAGGGTTGGTTATTGTTCATTATAAGTGTACACACACACTCACAGACACAAACACACACACACACACACACACACACACACACACACATAAAGCACCAACTCTCCTGTGAGTCACGATTGCTGAGGCAGAGGAGGCTTGTTGCCTCTCCATTAATCTCTATTTTTGTACTGTCATAACACACACACACACACACACATACACGTGTACATACAAAGATCTCTTTTGCGTCGACTTGCCTTTCCTCCTCCTCACTTCTTCAACTGTTTCAAAATCTCTCAGTATTCTCTTATTTGTTCTCTCAACATATCAGACCGTGCCCCCTACTGCTTCCATGTGTTTCTCGTCCAGGCATGTCTGGTCTCTTCTTCCCTCAGAGCAGGCTTCTCATTGGGGGGCCTGCAACCCTTGTAGACCCTGCCACAAAAACAATGTTGTCTGTGTGTATGTTGAGACCTTTCATCACATTTCACATGGATCCAGACCTATTTTAAGTTGTTTAAGCCAAGTCAAGTTGCAATAACAGATGACGCACCATCCAAAATCACACCAAACACTTTTTTTAATGGGAACAGGAAGCATTTAACGTCAAGTTGCTCGTAATGAATCAAAGCACTTGCATGTATCAAATACAGTACAGAACAACAACAGTCAATGATCTGCTGCTCTCAGTTTTCATTCACTAATTTTAGTAGCAATGTATTATGCGTATTTAGATGTTGTCAATGAAACTCAACACTACCTGCAAATGCTTCACACTGAAGCCAGTGGGGGGGCTTGACCTCTGTAAATCTGCTGCTGTAAACCTTTGAAAGTAACACATCTGTGTGTTGAGTTTCATTGACGGAAGATGAACAGAGATCGAAAAGGCAGCAAAGCTGTTGGTAATTAATTGTGAGTAATTAGTGAATGACAGGATTTTTTTTAAAGTTTACCAGCGATGGAGGACTTGTTAGAGCGTGCGAACACAGCGTCCCTCTTTTGTATCTTCAACCAGCTTTTTGAAAACGTTGGTGTAGCAATGTGTGCACATATCCAAAAACCTGTTGATATCCAAGTCTTTAATAATGTTTAATAGTTGTTGTTGCTGTGTTTCTCCTTATCATGTCTGCTGCCTTGCAAACTGTTGGCTGGTTGATTTGTGTACAGCAACCATAGCAACGCACACAGTATACAATAAGCCGCATGTTGGCAAGAGGCTGTAAATTGCGATTGCACCTATTCCAAATGTGTTGTATACATGTCTATAGAATGCCTCTAAAACCTGTATAAATATCCCACATGTCTTAATTGGAAAATGCTGAATTTGAAAAGAGGCCTTATTCGGAATCCAACTGGAATATGCTGCTTACATGACCTGTATCACATTCTGAATATTGTCATATTCAGAATAATAATGGAATATTGTGTGCATGTTAACCTGAGGTGTCAAGTAACAAAAATTTGTTTCTTTACATATAATTTGGGTATCTATAATTATCTGTACTTTCTACTCCTTACATTTTAAAAATAGCCTTGTTACTCCTATTTCAGTTCGGCTTGTTTTCATTCTGGCATGTCAGCGTTCACCCCCCATACCTTTCATAAAGATACCCATTGGGGAATGTTCTCTCTCTCTCTCTCTCTCTCTCTCTCTCTCTCTCTCTCTCTCTCTCTCTCTCTCTCTCTCTCTCTCTCTCTCTCTCTCTCCCTCCCTCCCTCCCCTTCTCTCTGCACACCGAGCTCCAGCTGATCTGGAATGGTGACGCCATTATCAATCGAGGATTGATTAGTCAGTAGGCGGTGCTTTTACACGGGTTGATCTCTAATCTCCAACATAACCTGCTCCAGACCAGGTTAGGTGTTCAACATAAGTTACCACAGCGATTTAACCCGGTAACAAGTGATCCGCCAGAATACAGAAAACCCGGGGGTTGAACCTGAAGTTACCTCATTCATACCTCATTCAAACCGTGCTTCCCTCCCTCCATTGGCTCGACGCCTACCTCACTCTGAAAACCACCCGACCCATTCTTATCTATCTCACTATCACACTCTCTCTCTCTTTCTCAGTGTGTCTCTTTTACTGCATCTCTTTCTCATCTGTCCCAGACTAAAGGCTTGTCTCCACTCTAGAAACCTGCCAGCCTACAGCCTGTTGATAGGCTTGGAACAGGGTCACACCACTGATCTCATCCAAGAAGCTGCCTTTGAAGCAGGCTGGGACACATACATAGAAAAACTCACACCAGAAACATACACACACGCACTTACTTACACAAGCATCCCTCTCCCTCGCACTCTCTCCATGCTGTGATGAAGTGGCCAAGGTGTGACTCTCTCATGCTCTCCTTGAACGCCTTTTATATTAATGAAGTTGGCTAATACACAGGCATGGGTAGTAGAATTGAGAAATGCTTTTCAGCCAATATGTTGGAAGTGTAACTCCATTCTGGAAGTTGATCAACTCTTTGTGCCGGAGCAAGACTCATTACTGTAGCAGAAGGACACGTTGAGGCCATCCATTAAATATAGCACTATACTCGTGTGATTTTACAATATGTTGTCTAAAGAAGTAGCTTTTCCAAACCTGATAATTGTGATGGCATATTTTCTATTTGTGTCTCATTTCATCACTGTGCTGTGTATCCGTTTGAGGACACTCTGGAATTTCAAAAACATGTTCTTCTCATTGTCCGACTTCATGAGCATCAAAAAGTTTTTCAGAACACCTTGAAAACTTGGACCGGTGGTCGACCACGTCGCTGCCACATTAGCCACCGATAATTAATTCCAGGAAGTGTGAAGTGTGTCACGCTAAAAAGCAGGGTGCCATTTGATATTCATGAGGTGCCATCCTGTTTCAAATGTCCCCTCCGGTGTTAGCGTGACAAAATGCAGTTCTGTTCAATCCCAGGCCTCCTGCAGATCTTAACTGGAGACTCATCACTCATTTCCGGTGCGCGGTCGGAGAATGGGAGGGTTCGGCCTGGTGTGCCGGGCCATTTGTGCATCAACGTGAGGGATTGCAGTCTGGCTGGCATTTTCTTCTCCAGGGCCAAGCATGACTGACCATTAATGTCCTGTGATACCTAGACAGCCATTGGCCATCGCGGACCATGTGCACAGATAAGACTGCAGGAAAGGCTTGTCTGTTTTCCGTTCCCCATACTGTAAGTGTTTTTACACCATAGGTGTTGATAACCATTTAATTAAATGGAGCTGATGAAAAGAAGTAAAACTCCAACTCTATTGTAATGGTTAAACCATTTTCAGAGACAGGAAAAAGAACTGGAAATACTAAAATAGCATGTCTTTATGTTTGAAAGTATTTTTTAATATAAAGTTTTAGTCACAGCACAAAGAATAAGAAACAATATGTTGGATTTTGCAATGTAAGTCTCTTATAAAGCCACCTTGAAACTCAGAATCCATGGGCTTTTTTCATGAAAAACTTCAATAAGAAGACAGAATAGATCACAACAATATCAAAATGCATCACATTAAACTCCAGTTGCATCCAAAACCCACATCTTGAATACAAAATGTACAGCACACCTGCCTAAGTACCTCTTCAACATCAATACAAGGCAATTTCATCCTTTTGTTTATCTTCCTTGATTTTCTCTGGATAAAGACAAAGAGCTCCCATTTCTAAAAACGTTAACTAAAAAAGTATAACATAGCATACGATAGCTAACACCTTACTCTCTACGTCCCAAAAATACGCTAAAAATGACATCATTCACATCCTTAGGGCCAGGAGCCTTTAGAGTTGTTGCTTATTCTTTCTAAAGCTCTTATTCTACAGCTCTGGTATCACAGAAGAATCAGCAACCATACTTCACCAAATTATATTATCAGACTCCTGTGAATCAGCATCCCGGTAACTTATGTTATTTTCCCCCAAAACCTTTCTTTTCATCCTCCTCATGCTGGTATTTGTGACGGCAGCGGGGAAAATTAGAAATTTGAGTTCTGTTAACAGATTGGGTGCAGGCGGTCCTCTGAGCCATTCAGAGGAGCGAGCTCAAATCCATCAGAGTCATCTCCAAAGAGAATGAGCTGGATGACATGCATGGCAACATTTTATTTTCAAACTTTATGGAGCGACCCTTGCATTGGGTTGAATGCACTGCACGAAGAATGGACTTGGGGGGGGGATAATAGGTATGACCAGCAGTGGGATCAGCCAGCTTTCTACGCTACGCGGGCTGCATGTGACACTTACGTGCACGGTGTGTTTTAGCTGTACGTCTACAGCCGCACTTATCACAGTTTTACGAGACCTGGACTTTAACATAGAGAAGAAAAAAACAGTCACTTTTGTGAGATCTTGACTTTGACATGGAGAAAAAATATACTTAATTGATATATATATATATATATATATATATATATATATATATATATATATATATATATATATATATATATATATTTCCAGCTGGCATGACAGTCAAAGCTTTTTATGCAAAAAAATATATGCAAAAATAGACAAAAAAACTTCTTGATTTTTTTTTTTTTTTTTTCTCCATGTCACCTTGGGGCTCCATACAGTTTTAATGTGCGCAAAGGTATTTTTCCCAATATTCTAGGTGTGTTCAGTTTCAGTTTTACCTCCAAATAAAGTGCTTCAGATAATCTGGCTAACCTGTGGCCATGCTTACAACCTGGCTGACTGCTCATGTGTCTTGCCCTGACAAACTTTGTTGAAACAATGTTGCTGTTTTCACATCTTTGATTTGGTGAGTATGTTATCATAGCCGATGACTAAAAACTTCCTAAATAAGTATGTTATAGTAAACCAAAGTTATACTGATTCATGGAATTCATGTCTTTTTCTTCCAATGGAACCGTCACACAGATAAATGTCCCTCAGCTCCAGTTCTCAGAAACATACAATGACAACAATTACATTTATTTACAAAAACCGTTTGTGGAAGTGGATAGAATACCATAACCAAGACCATGTGTTCAAGCAACTTTGGACTTACACAAAAAGACAAGTGTCTGTTTGCAGCCACAAAGGCTCAGTTATATATTTTATATTGACTGATCATTGAAGCCTGCAAACACAAAACTTCTATTTTGGCTCCAGCTGCACAATAAGACATTTCACTCCATCATTTCTTTTCCTCTGGATAAGATCTGTTGAAGACCAAATCTGTGTATCATACATTTACTGACATTAATGCTCATATATTGTTTGTTCAGTGTCTGCTGGGGAGGCAGCCATGACATTAAATTATATATTGATTCTCGGCATTTCTTTGATAATCTGTGAGAAATAGAAACTGTAAAGAAAGTCTTTTGTCGCTGCTAAAATTCTGTGTGTTGATCATTTTGACGTTAGCTGAGCCTGTTATTAATCCTGTTTGAGAGGACCTGAAACCTGAAAAAATATAGTAATATTTTATCTATCTTTGTGCTTTAGAGATGTTGAAATTTAGGACAGAAGGAGGGCGATTAAAAACAAACACAAATCAGATTTTAAACTACTTCAGCACCACACTGAGGTTAACCCTCATGTTGTCCTTGGGTGAAATTGACCCATTTTCAGTTAATTCTTTTTTTGTCACAAAAAATGAGCCGTTGAAATAAGCGCTAAAGATGTCAACATTAAAAAATATCAAAAAACGTTAGAAAAAGCATCAAGAAAAGCACCCAGAACATTGAAAAAGTTACAAAAATGTCGGAAAAAGCGATAATAATGTTGAAAAAAAGGAATGTTTTTTTTTTCATGGTTGACGGGAAGACAACACAAGGGTTAAGTCAGTTTCCTAAATATATATATTTTTTGTTGGCGTGTGTGTGTGTGTGTGTGTGTGTGTGTGTGTGTGTGTGTGTGTGTGTGTGTGTGTGTGTGTGTGTGTGTGTGTGTGTGTGTGTGTGTGTGTGTGTGTGTGTGTGTGTGTGTGTGTGTGTGTGTGTGTGTGTGTGTGTGTGTGTGTGTGTGTGTGTGTGTGTGTGTGTGTGTGTGTGTGTGTGTGTGTGTGTGTGCGCGCGCGTCCACCTCTGCAGTTTGTAAATGCCCTTGACAGCAAAGGCTGTTTAGGAATGCTGAACAGCGATGCTTGTTACCGACCATTCTCTCCCTGCAATCATTTCATGATTGCCAGTGATAGAACACAAATCACACACATACAGTAGTGTGTGTGTGTGTGTGTGTGTGTGTGTGTGTGAGAATCTGGAGGGATGAAGAATGAAGCCACATAACTAAGACTGAGCTTCATGTTTTTATGCATTCAATGTCTGATATTAAGTAATATTTGTATGAAAGGGTCATTGATCTTCACAGAACAAGTCATTTTAAAAGGATCGGTATTTTCCCGCAAGATTTTGATCCCCATGTTATTATCTTTCAGCGTGTACACTATGGATAGTGTGGCCTTTCCATATACACCTGCTATCAATATATTCTGCTCTATTCTGCTTTTTCTGCTCTCATAATGTGATGTTGGGTACTGTAAAGGGGTCTGTAAAGTAACACTAGCCTTGCTAACAAGGCTAGCGTTACTTATACTGTAAGAAGGTAATCAGTGCAAGTCAACAAGCTTGACTATGACAGTGATGCTGCTGAATGTGTTCTTGTCCCTGGCAGAAAAACAGGTTGCCTGTAGCTTTTTAATGGGCAGCTTGAGACAGTAGAATACAGACAGGTATCCCCAGTGGCGACTACAGTATAGCCCTTTTCCACTGCAGGACTATTCTTCAAGTAGCAATGCAGGACTCCCCTTAGTTGATATGGATATAGTGTTTTGGGAACCTGGGACCTCTGGGGCCCCCGGGCAATTGCCTGCTTTGCCTGGTTGGTAATCCATCTTATTAGTACTCGTACAGAAACTGTCAAGGACTTTACAACAAAAGATGTTTTTTTAAAATGACATGAAAATTATGAAATTAATAACTTTGCATATTCAATTTGGTCCCTCACCTTATTTTTCATTGTCTACTTTACTATGTAAACACTGTGCTTCCTCTAGAGGATTGTGTGTATGCTGCTCCAAAGTATTTGGTGCGCACATTCAGTGTTTCTGTATTTTATAAATACCAGTGTATTACCATGTGAGGTGGAGGTAGCGCAGGTAAGGGAAGCGCCGAGATGACAGCTCCAAACACCCCAGAAAGATCCAGATTTAAAGTCTGACAGCAACGAGGTGATTGGCTGGCTGACAGGGGTCATAGTGAATTCAGATTGGTTAAGGTCAATCCTGGGAACCCTTAAAATCAGCTGACATATTAAGTGAACAACACATAAAACATGCATGAAATCAGCATGTCTGTGAAAGTGTAATCTCCCTGATTAAGAAATCACTATGCTCCATTTGTCAGTTTTCGCATTCCCATAAATAAGCATAAGTGGCATTGAACATGTATTTAAAAGATTTAACTCGTTGCAACTTGAAGACACCTCGTTATCTATGCTGTGTGTTTCTTTGAAATATACAGTATGGGCTCATTACATGTACATGGGGAATTCTCTTGGGAGCAATAAATGGTTTCACTCCAGCTGTTTCAGTCACTCTGAATCCATGTTGAATACAGAAGAAGTATAACGCTCTCTGCAGCTAACATGGCCCCTCAGCCTTCAACCTGCGGATCTATAGGGAAAATGTCTATGGCTCAGCAGTAGTCAAGAGCGGCCACATTTCTCGAAGCACAGCTGACAATGTCACAGCTTTCTGTGCTTGCTGCTGAGGGCAGGTCGGTGCAGTCAGTGGCACCATAAATGTCACTCTATCTTTGATGGGCCCTCCTGTGGATCAATACCAATATGTAGCATACCTCCCTCCAGCTGCCTAGCCCCCATCTGTCCATCCATCCATCCATTCATCCATTCATTCACCCATCCATCCATCCTCCCCCTCTCCATCCCACGCTCCTTCTTTCCTTTCATCTTTGTCCATTTATATCCATCCCTCTTTTCCTTCTCCTAAGCAGCCAGTCTGAACTCATTGCTGCTCTACTGCCCCCACTATTTATCCTGCATGTGTATTCATCTCTGCATTTCCAGCAATTTTCAATCAAGAATAAAAATCACAAGTTCTGTGCAATCTGTATATACACATAATCACACACTATTTTAAGTATATGTACAGTCACGTATTATATTATTAAACAATTTTTTTTTCATCCCAATAGTAGTTGTTTGTATTATTCCAGAGTATTTTTGCTGGGGCAACAATCTAGAGCAATCTAGAGCTGTAAGGGAGATGGGTTCCGCGAGGTCATGGGGTGGTTGGGCCTGGGGTTGAACCAGCTATATATATATATATATATATATATATATATATATATATATATATATATATATATATTATTTAGTCCTGTTCAGTTGTCATTGGCTTTTTTCCATGGTCATTTTTGTACTTCTGCATGGAGTTACCGATGTTAGACATTGTAGCTATTAGCTCTTTTGTAACCCCCTTATTATCCAGAAGAGCCCTGATAATCACATGCTGACAAACAGTTAAGTGTGAAAGCATCCTTTGCTTTCCTTTATATGGCCTTAAATTGGGAAATAATGTTTACATTTATTTTAATCTTAGGATGTACTGATATGTGTGTGTCCAAGGGTTTTTTTCGGTGTACAGATTCAACCTCCTCCACGGTTCCAACTCTATCTGTTTTACCAGTGAGTTAGAGGTCTGAATATTCTAGACTGCCAGGGGGCTTGGTTAGGGTGACCTCCCAACACTCGTGTTGGAAGGCTGCACATCTTTGTTTTGTGCTATCCAAAGAAAAAAGCACAGGATGGGGTAGTGGTTAGAGGAAAAAAAGAAGACTAGAGAAGAGCAGAATAGACCCACCACTGGCACAAAATCAATGCCATCCAACACTTTATCACAGAAGCTAGTGTGACGCAAATGCAGTAAGCACTCTGAAGCTCCGAGGCCAGTTGAATAGCTGAACACTTGTGCCAACAAAGAGGTGGGCAATGTTTCAAAGGCATCACGTCAGTGTGGCTGGTGGAGAATACAAGCAGCAAGTATTGTAAAAGAACAACAGTACTACCAAGTTCATATTGTCAGAGATCTGGCTCGTGAAAACACTCAAACCTGAGCCAACCCTGTTGATATAATCACACGAGGATGCTCACAGTAAACGACTGATTGGGGTGAATATTCATCCTGATTTATGTCTGACAATATTAAATGTCATACATGCAAATCAGTGGAAAATTGGAATTTATAATTTGATTACAAGTTACTTTTAATAATTTCTCCACTCATGTTTCTTCTGTGTAGGATCTCTAATTCTGATGGTTGTTGTCATGTGATCAGGATACAAATTATCAACCGCGGCAACTGCCAATGGAAGGTTAGGTAAAGAGGACAGGAAGAGATAATCATCTGGAAAATGAGTCAGCTAGATTACCATATTCTTCACTTGCTCCACTTGGCTTGTTTGGAGCAGTCATTTCCATATAGAGATAACACTGCGCATGATCCACACATAGTTTGCAGTCATATAAAAAAATAAGAAGAAGAATTCTCCTTTAAACATCCACAAGCTGACTGATTGTGTACTGACTGGCAAAACTGGGCCGCATGTATGTCATTGTCTTGTTCTTCTGTGATGCCCATCTTTGTCCTGTCTCCTACTATGAATTACTTCCTGCCCAGACAGTTAGCCTTTACTCTATCTATCTATCTATCTTCTATCTATTCTGACCAAGCCAGTGAGTGACTCGAACTGTCTTGGGGAACAATGAAAAAGTCTGTTTTGGACAGGAAGGCTCTCAATTGATCAAACTGACCTGGAAGTGATTAAGTAGTTGCTGTGATAAGAACAGGTCAAATTCACAAATGAAAAGTAAAGGAGCTGCAGTTCTGGGGGAAGACAGGGAAAGACAGATGCAGCTGTCCCCACAGTGCTTGTCACTCTCCAGCAGTAAGAACTAAAATAAAAAATGTCACATTGGGCCCTGTGACAGATTGTCACTATCATCTGACCTTTTATAAACTGAATGATTCATCTTGAAAATAATCATAAAATAATAATGATGAAAATAAACATTAGTTGCTGCGCGTGCCAGTGCCCTGTTATAATAGATGATCTTTATCTTGTTGACTGTACTGTTTTTTTTCTGATTTCTGATTATGCTGGTGTGGTAGTAATCTGGGTGCTTAGTATTGAGCAAGAATAGCATCTTTTAATATGATATTCTACTGTGTTGATGAATTAAAATGTTCATAAAAAAGCATATCTGGTCTATCAGCTTGGATTCTCTCAGCACTATGCCTGTCATTTCTTCACTCCTTATGAACTCTCCTTTGCATCTTTCGTAACTTGAAATCCTTCACAGTTGAGCTCATGGAAAGAGCAAACTTATGTTCAGCTCCTGTCCATGTAGGCTTACTTAGCTTTAGACATTGTTCATGATACAACAATAATGACAAGTGGAAGAACCTACTGATGCACTGGGATGCTGGGAAGTCTTTTTTCCCATATGAGAGATGAAAGACGGGGCTTGGTTTGGTCAAAGCTGTTGTACTTAAGGCCCTTTTTTGAATGCACTTTTGAATACCTATTTGTGTGGAAAGTTTCAGGATTGGAGGTGATGGTGTATCTTGCAACATAATCCACGGCATTGAACAGGAAAACATTGTTCCATTATTTGCTTTTAAATGTGTAGTTTAGGATTTAACAGAGGGTTGTTGAGTAGGATAAGCAGTGCAGCAACTCCTGGTAAATCAATACTCTTAAAAGCATCCGGAATCATACAGGTTTCTTTGAGAACTTGGATTGATCATGACACTGTTTATATTTTCTATGATCTTTATTGACACAGCAGAATAAAAAAGAGCCATAATATGTGGTTAAAAAAAACGGTTTTGGACATCCAACTAATGGTTCCACACTGGTGAAGTAATGCAAGCTTTGCATCAAGACTTTCAAATTAACCAAAAAAACGAATTACGGAGAGAAACCGGGACAGCGTCAAGGATCGACATTATTGAGCAGCTTCGATGATCTTTTCATTGTATTATTATGTGTATTGTATAATGACAAAGGTATTCTGACTCAGACTAGAGTGATTCCTTTGAGCTAACTCGAAACAATCTCATACTATTAGCTTTAACCTGGAATATAAATTTAGGTAAACTGAAGTCAGGATTTGAATTGAATCCAGGTTTAACATTTTTTAAACCTCAAATATGGAATTGTCCCAGCTTTGATCAACTGTAGCAGGAATGGCATTACCATGGTAATTTTATTATATTCTCATCCCTGTGTCAGAATTAACTTGGGACATTAAAGTGCTCATATTATACTCATTTTCAGGTTCATAATTGTATTCAGAGGTTGTACCAGAATAGGTTTACGTGGTTTAATTTTCCCAAAACACCATATTTTTGCACATTGCTGCGGCTCCTCTTTTCACCCTGTGTGTTGAGCCCTCTGTTTTAGCTACAGAGTGAGGGATCTCACTTCTGTTACATCTTTCTTGGGAAGTCACACATGCGCAGTACCTAGGTTGGGACTACTAGCCAGTCAGAAGCAGAGTATGAGGGCGTGCCACGCTAAAAGCTAGACGAGCATTATAACGGGTGTTACGAAGTGACACACGTTTGTCACGGAAGTAAAGGCTGGACTACAATAGAGCTGTTTGGAGCAGTTTAGTAGTATTTCCTGTTGGAGATGATAAGTCCCTTTGGAATGGACGTTGGGCTTTTTCACTTTGTAAACCTATTAGGTGCACAAAAAAGAAATATAACACAAGAAAAGAAAGGGAAAAAGACAAAAGCATGATAAGAACAACATTTGGTAATGTACCTTGCAGTGACTGTTACAGTGTGCAACAAAAAAATATGAAATATTTTATTATTCTTATAGAAGTAGTATATAACTGAGCTCTTCTGTCCTTTTTTCAGCGATGCTGTATCTAGAATGCATAGAGGGGATCTCATGGGAGTAGCCAACACTGCTGGCTTATGACCAAAGGTGGAAAAAAACAATGCTATCTGTTGCGTCTTGTTACAGCAGAAGGGAGATATGTCATATCGCAGAGCCATCTCATGATGCATTGTCTCACATATCTTTCAAAGCTTACAAAGACAACACTGATGACCTCTCGACCATTGCCCACATCAAAAGACTCAGCTGGTGAAAGATAATTTTCAGGTTTCAACGCTCTATGAACTTTCACAAAGAATAGACTTGTGTGAAAGAAATAGCAGGCTTGATGTCTCAGTGCCAAACTACAGTGTACGCTTTGTTGTATCTCAGGGAATTGTTAAGATAACATGCAGATTGCTTGGTTGGTGAATCAGTGCATTATAGTTTAATGAAAGTGTCCATTGATGTCATTAATGAAGGACATCAATTGTTTTCTGTTCTACTGAAGGGAACCATGGGTCATTATGGTTGCCAAATTGAGTTGCTCTTATTCACAAATCAGTGGTATTTGGCTTCCCTCTTTTATGGTCTCTCGGTCTTAAAAATCTTGCACTATTGTACCTGCTCTTCGCTAGTTGTCGAAGATAGATAGGAGCCCGATTTCTCATCTTCAGTCTTCGGTGTTGCTGTGCTCTATCTCCCACCAATACTTTCAGTTCAGTGTCTTATGTGACTTTTTTTTAAAGAGAATTGTAACAAGCCGTTTACCTCAAGGTGTGTAGAATATTGCAATTGTTCTTGCCCTGGTATAACCACTGTGAGGTTGTTACAGCCACAAGAATGAGATAGTGAGATTTCCTGTTGAACTGATTTCAAGAATTTACATATAAAATGAAAACCCACACCAATGAATGCACACAATAGATCTTCAGGCTGCTTGCTAAAATGGTTAAAATTGCTTTCCTGTCTTCTTTTTTTGCTTGAACTACTTTAACCTTAGGTACACTCAACAAAAAAGAGGGAAGTTAGCATTTTTGGTTCCACAAAGCACCTTTTTTAGGAGATCATTCAAATAACCTTATATATGAAGCATTCTTTAAAGGGGTGGTTCAGAACTTTGGACATAAGACTTTATTTCCAAGTTAGCCAGTGTGTTTTTTATCAGTGGAGAGTTTTCAGCACTGCAATGTTTGTGCAATGTACTATGCTTCTGTAGCAATGAGTGACAGCGGCAGGTAAATACACTTGAGTGATTGTCATGTGAACCGGCTTTCTCGGTTGCCTAGGTAATATTGTTCCGCCGCGGCTGTAGCTTGTGCTACCAATTACAACAACAGTGAACAAAGTATAACTATTGCAATGCGATGCAAGGGCAGTTTTATTTCTAACATTCTATCAATAGACATTTACATCGATAGTCTGTCGTTTATTTATGTTGTTTGTTCATTTATTATTTAATTTATTTGGAAGGACTGATGAAACTTGGAAATAAGGTCTTATGTCCAAAATTGAACCACCCCTTTAAATAACCCTCAGTGGTGTCTAAATGAAACTATCAGAACATTTTTTTTTTGAGGCACCTTACATGTTGCCCGAAAGACATAAAAAAATACCGGACCAAAAGAGTCGTTCATGGGGCAGTTTGCTAGTCGCAGGTGAACGGAACTAACCTGGTCTGCCCCATCTGTTAAAAACAAACTAATCCCCCACTGTACAGTAACAATTACAAGATTGTTAGCATTAACTAAAATTTTTGTCACTGTCACTGTAATTCTCTGAGACCGTTTCAGTAAAAAAAAAAAAGTATGTTAAAATATGAAAGAGGTTATCCTCAGAAAAGCACAAACGAGCTCTACGCTTGACGATCAGTTGAACCGTGCAGTCAGCGCTACGCTAAAATTCAAAACATTAGCAAAATATGTCAAATGAACAGCATTAGAACTGGTATACACATTCATAATCACAGATGTAAACCTCGGATGTAACTTGAAAAGGCAATCCGTCTGATTTAAAGATAATCTGAAAATGTTCAACATATGTAAAACGATAAAAAAAAAATGTCCGACCATTTTATATATTTAAAGTAAAGCCAAAACACTTGAAGTAATGGACCAACAACCTGCTGTATCATTTGTTTTTCTCGTGAACATTACATGCATACTAAGAGACACTAAGTGCATTTGCACAGCTACAGAGGCATTTTAAATTTGGTAATAAGGCATTTTGTTGAGTGTTTTAGCGTAATTGTAGTATCGAAAAAAGTTTAATTATCAATCTTAATAAAAATGATAACCACAAAGACTACATAGAATATAAATTAACATAATCTAATATGCATATATGAAAGCATATCAGAGCATCAAGCCAGATAAAAGAATATCCTTGAATTTTTGTCATATTATTTCAGTAGTGGGTGGTTGAAAATGTTAGGCAGCTATAGACTAGAAAGCAAACAAGGAGGAAAACAGTTTGAACTTGTTGCAATTGTATTGAAGAAAATACAGATTATCTATTTGTTAACAGTGTTGGGGTTAACATGTAACTGTAATTAGATTGCATTTGTCTGTAACGCAGTAATGAAACGCGCTACTGTTAACTACGTAAACACAATACAGTTACTAATCAAATAATTATTGTGTCTATCTGCATAACGGGAGGAGAGAATAACAAGACTTAGACTTAGACTTTATTGTCATTCAACCGCACATTCACAATATACAGTTGAGCCAGTTTTCGTTGCAGGGTTCCGAAGACAAGTAAAAAGAGAAACATTATAAATATAAGTGTGTGCAATATAAAATTAAAACAATATTAATAATTATTATAAGACAATTATGAAACAAATACATACAGCATACAAAGTGGAATTGCCGTCTTTTCCAAACATACTGGGAAAAATACAGCTAATGAAGTGCGGACAGCCAGCCAGTACTTCTTGACACATTTTTTTGCTGATGTTTACGATGTTGTCGTCAGCTTTTTGGTATTACAGATCATAAAGGAGATTGTGTATGTCATCATTGTAATACGGGTTTGTGTTGATGTGGGCATACATGGGGTTTAACTTTATATTGTTATTTGGCACTAAGTTATGGTGCATCTCAGGTGATGTTACTGAGTAGTCCAAAAGTTATGTAACTAGTAGTGTAACTAGTTACTTTCTGCAGTGAGTAATTTTTGAAAGTAAGGCATTACTTTTGAAGGAACTAGTAATGTGCAATATTGCTGCTTCCATTTTGAAAAGATTATGTGATTTATGTTAAGATGTGACACATGAAATAAGTTAAATAAGGTTTTCCTTAGCACACTGTGTCACTGAAAGTGAAAGCCTACTCAGCCTTGTAACTGACTTTAATGATTAATGTGTCTTGGCACCAATAGCCTTCCACAAGTTCTGTTCAATCTCACTTATGCACATGCCTGGTGACCCGATACTCAATCTTTAGAACCCCACTTATTCACCCAATGCAATATCACCTTGCTGGTTTTCAAAGTCTCTGCTTCCCAAGAGCAATGCCTTTCCATCCCCAAACCAATAATGCCATTTATTTTGTGCATCCCATTCTAATGGCATTAGAATTGGCCAGCCAAAGTGTTGTTCATGCTGTATCAGTTCTCATGTCAGGACCGCCAACACTTTTTCACAGCGGCCAACCACAGTGCCAAGATATTCACCCACACAGCTAGCCGCTATTCTTTCTCATCCGCACCGCCTTTTTCTTTCATCACCAAGCCAAGGCAGCTTTTCTTTTGTCAAGTACTGCAGGACACAAAAGACTTTCTAAAGTCAGCTGCTGTGAAGAGTGCAGTGTTTAAATAATGTGAAGTCCGCACAACAGCTAAATGCTCCAAAACATGTGCCTGATTCTGCACAATTTAACAAATTATAATTTTTTATACCACATGGATGTGCACAACATTGTCTTTTTTTCAGTGCAGTGTTTCCCACCGAATTAGATCATGTTTTTTTTCAATCTTTATTTAAGTTTTCAACTAAGTAGGGCTTACTGTGTTACAAAATGGCAATATTAGCATTATATTAGGGTTAAAAGCTAAGTAATGATATCAATGAACTGGAAGACGATGTCAATACAGGAATGTGTGTTGGTGGGTGTGATGACAGATCTGTACTGTGTGATGATGGTCAGATGTGTGGGTGTGGAGAGGTCATACTGACTGCTGACTACCCAGATGGCATCCTCACCATAGGTGTGTAGGATTGACAAATGCCACATCCATCATAGCTCTTTTCCTTCAAAATGTCCCTGATGATGCAAAAACCTTTTGGATGCCATTATGTTCATCGTCGCACTCTTCCGCTGATCTTCAAAAACACCTAATTTCACATGTCATGAACATGTTCCAACAGTTCCACTGGATCAAATTAAAATGAGGAAATGTATGCATATGTATGCCATTCAAACCTTGTGTATGGAGCATGCTGTGTTTCACTGCTTTGTTATTCAGCAGAGTTACAGAGAGTCATCTGGGTATCAGGGAGGTCACATTGCATACTGACTCACTCATCCACTAAGTGGTAAGATCAAGGGTCTTCTTAATAATAGAGCCTTGTAGGAAGAGTTTGATGATCTCATGATGCAGCAAATTGGGGCGCCCCCTCCACCAGACAGATGACTCTAGAAGGAGGTCAAACAACTTTTGAAGCATGCAAAAGACCTACTTTAATGTGAACACAGAGCAATTACTTGGTCTTCATTAGGATAAAGACATCAAAGAGACACTCTTCACTCATATCTACTCATTATTTATTTGATTTCATCCATGGAAACATAGCACATGTCATGACTCAGCAGTAAACTCTGGGCCCATATGAAACAGGCCAAATTAATGCTACAAACAATAATAAAATATCCCAGCAATTTTAGGTAATGGCCCACATGAACTATTTGTTAAAAGTCAGGAGTAATGGGTCAATTTACCCTGGAGAAATTTTACATGTACCTTCTAAATATAGTGCTAACTAGCAAAGACTTCTTATCCCTTTTTTGCAAATGTTATTTCAAGTCTAGTAATGGCTGAGTCATGATGGCTCATAATCATAGCTCAAAATTACAAACATTATTCTCAGAGGGCTTTCCTTTACTCTTCTATTCTTATCTTAGTGCTTGCTGGAGAATATGTCTTGTTACCTTAAATTGGGCCAGCTTGCCAACACTGTATCTTGGCATCAATCTGCAGTAAGCTTTAGTACTTGGACAACAACACCATCACATCACACACGACAAACACCACTACTTACCCCTGTCCACACTGCACAAAAGTATGTGGATCGCGGCTCGGCCTCTACAGCCATCTGAAGACCTAAAAGCAGATGACCCAACAGAGACCCCACTGCAGATGATGATGACTGAGATACCTGTCTCTTCAATATGTTTCAAACATGTTTATGAGAAGACATTTGTTGTGCTGTCTTTTTGCTTCAGGCAAAGTCAAGCGACTGTGTCAGCCTGACGGGGGCCAGACCAAGCCAGCAAAGCACATTAGCCCTATCTGTAAAGTCATCACAACACATCTTATGCCTGGGTTAAAGCATATACTAAATAACGACTGGGATATAAAATGACAATAGTTATTTGAGACTTTTGTTTGTTCCCTGTTTTATCACTCTCATCCAGTGAAACAACTGAGCTGTAGTTTTATATTTCGTGCCTTCTAAATATTGCTGTTAGTAAATATAGACATGGCCTCTGTTAATTAACGTGCCTCGCTACAATATCTAGAATGAAATATGAATTGCAGGTCTAATCTTTCCCTCTCTCACACACACACACACACACACACCCACACATCTATGTTAGACTAAAGTATGAGTGAGAGGACAGAGGATTTAACCTACTTCTTCACAGTATAGCTAGAAGGATGTATTTACATGCCCGCACATAAGTCTCTAGGGGGAGTTCCTCTAACAAGCATGGGATCATGTATTATAGTTATATTTATGTAAAAGCGTGGTGTGTGTTTTGTGTCAGTCAATGTATTGCAATATTGCATGAAAGATGTGACTCACATGCATTTACAATTAACTGTGCTGTCATGTATGAAGTATTGTAACGTAATGTCTACCTTAAGGCTATCCACTGATCATGTGACAAATCTGTGCCTTGTGTGGTCGAAATAATTTATGATTCATGTCCACAAAAACATCCAGTGGAAGATGATTCACTCCCAGCTACTGCAGGCAGTTTAGCATGGTGGTGGACCCAGATGGTAGCAAGAGGTGGCAGACTATGCCTCTCATTCTAAATTCTCATTTGGATCATCTGTAATTGCTGCAAAGGAGAGCAAAGATCATTTTCCTTCCAAATACAGATGGACTCTTTGATATTCCTACAGCTGTTAAAGTTGTTTTTATAATTATTGTGTAGCTATAAAGCTATAAAATATTCTCCTTTTAATCAAAACGTATAAATAGTAGGGCTGCACGATATGAGGAAAATATATAATCGCAGTTATTTTGACTGATATTGCGATTGTGATATGGTCCATGATATTGGAGGGAGTGATCTTTTTTTATCATTATTCTTATTGTATTGAGAATTATTCAAATTAAAATAAATTAAAATGATTAGAGTGTGATTTTTGCAAGATCTGTATCAAACAAACGTTTTTAATTTTGTTTGTAGGATAGGATTTGTAGGCTGGGACGTCTCTGCGGACCATAGTACTTCAACCAGTATGGGTTGATACATATTTTACCTTTAACAAATATTGTGTCCCCACATATACAACATGAGACAACAGTGACATGTAAAAACAAAAAAGGTGTAGTGACAAAAGAAAACACCTTCGGATACACTTCAATTGAAGTTATCTACATGACACTGTTATGAATGCCGTCATAAACATTATGAACATAAATGTTTATGACATAACGCTTCTTTTAGTAAGTGTCATTTGGTTTTGTCATGACGGGTTAGGGTTCATGTGTCATGTGTTCATGACTGTGTCATGTCACTCTTATGTAGATACCTTAGTAAAGTAAAGTGTTACCACATCTTCTTCACTTAACTTTTGCAAGACACTTTCTTCCCAGTCCTGTGGTCTGTCAACTGCATCCTTCATTTATCTCTTTTGTTCCACCACATCACCAAAACTCTTTTCCTTGTTGCTTTGCTCCGGAGCACCCCTCAGCAGACCTTGATCTCTTTGCGAGATCTATTATATATTTACTTTGACGTACAAGGTGCAAACCGTTAATTTCACCCTTTCTTCCTGTAGCGTGCTCTCTCCACCAGCAAACTAATTTCAACCCTGATAAGCTATCAGGTCAGCAGCATCTGTGTGGAACAGCCTTGTCTATAAAGCCATTACACAGCAGGTAGAACAACAAAAAGAAGACTTTGTCTTGCATAGCTTGTCAGTTAACGCAATGCTGGCTGAAAATGTTCCCCATCTGTTCTTCTTTAAACACAGAGTTCTCCGCTGTCTCAGAAAGCGCTACAGACTGTGACTGACTACAGTCTGTTTGTTCACTTTAGTATCTTTTCAGATTCATATTCATGCTTCATCCTGGAAGGTGGTTTATGGTTCCCATTTGCTTGTCGTCAAACCCCACAGCAAATAAATCATAGACTGGTGAAAGCTAAAGACTGTTACTACCACCTAGTGAAGAGCTAGTAGCTGACAAAAGTTTTTTTTTTTTTTTCCCAAATATCTTTTCCCAAAAAAAATGCTCTGAAGGTTCCCCACTCTAAGCCATCAGTGTTAAAGGACATTATTAGGACGTCAGTGTTCAAGCGCACAAGGCTCCCATCATTGTAAGTTACATAACAAGTATACATGTACCGTAGAAAACAAAGAATGTGATTGTCTATATAATGCATGTAATATAATGTGGCCTTTACTGGCCAGCAGTCTGTCAGCCAGTACTGGACAATATTTGGACATATAAGTAATACAGGACTGATTTGTCTGTGTTGCATATTAAGATGGTGATCTGGTGGTGAGGTTGTGTACCTTTCTACATCTGTTTTATTGTTATTATGTACAAAACACTTAAAAGACCAATGAACATGTTTTTTAAAGATTTTTTTAGTAATTTAATACATACTGTATATTAATTTATTTTTAAAAATAAGTGATAAGATGTTTTTTTTTTACAGAAAATTCTGAGAAACAGCAGAGCAACTCAAATTCAAATAACTGGAAAGACAGTGTGGCTCTACTTGTTCTATGAAAAACAGTCAACACTGTTTTCACCATCATATGTCACTTTACTGTGTATCAGTTATAAGATTATTGTCATAGCTCAGGGTTTTCTCATATGCCTGTTCATCTGTCCAAACCCTGCTTTAGTATTGCTGCCAGCGAGTCAGGACTAATATGAGCTAGAAGCAACTCAGAGTCCAGCTTTATAGCATGTGGCCCATATTTGCATATTTCTTTACCACCTGCTATGATATCTGTCTCTTGTTATTGAAGAGTAAACCCTCTGATATTTCAGCGGCCTTTTCATAATCTTCAGAGTCATGCAGGGGGGTCTCCGAAGCTTTAGAAATGACAGGACAAAGATTCTCCTTTCCATTGTTTGAGGAATTTTCAAAAATGTCATTAGGCTGGGGAAACATTTATTTTGTACATATTTGTAACAGTGTCTTTTACATATTTTGTATTGAAATAAGTATATTCTATATTTATGTTCTTGACTGTATTGTTTATTGCCTTTTTATTGTATGTACCAAACACTCTGAGACAAATTCCATACAAGGGAAAGAATATGTTAGGTGTACGTCTCATTCTCATTCTGAAATCATATACAATAAGTCACATTTCTACTGTATTAAAAAAAAGACACCTATCTTTGGAATATTATCCCCAATTTTGGGATTTTTTTCCACCCACGTTTCAAGAGTATAACATGCAGAAACCCTATTTCAGTGTCCCTTCCAATACCATAGTGAAATGTGTGAAATAATGCTGGATCTGATTATACAGCATGCATTGGGTCACCACAGAAAGCAGAAAGTGAGCCCTGCCTCTGAATTCTTTTTTTTAGTTTGCAAAGTAATGATGAAAAGCAGACACGGAGCTGGAGAAAGATGTGTCACCAAATACGGTTGTTGCCCTCCATCACCAGTGGGACATGGTTGTTAGATTGGCGTGCCACCCAGGCTCTGCCGAGTGCTCAGTCATCCGCCATCTCCAAATAGTGCAACGACACCGCCTCTCTCTACAATCTGCTTTTGATGGATAAACACAATGTCGTCATGTAAACACATCCTTCTCCTCCTTTGCATTTCAAAGCCTCTAGCAATACATCTCGCAAGCCTGCTTATGTAAGAGTGGGCCCCGCTCACCTTTGATTTGTGGCCATGTTGTTCCCTTTGGCCTGTCACCATGAAGCATTTGGAATGACTGATTGAACTCTGAAAGACTAACGTTCATGTCAGGCTGGGAAAATCAGGGCCACAGCAGAGGAAGTATTAAGGCTAACTGGGAACAGAGCGGGAAGTATGCTTCGTGTTCACTGAATTCTTATTCTGCAGAGAAATGTCTGGCGGCATGTCAATTTCTTTGCACTGAGGAATAATTTTATTTTGCAGAGACTAAAGAAACGGCAACAGAATAAGTGGCACATTTTGCATGCACTCTTCTGCATCCTTTTTGTGATTTACTCTCAAATTACAGCATTGGTTTGGTGCCAACCACGGCTTAGAAAGAGAATTCTCCTCTCCAGAGTGTTGCGCTGAGAGCGAACGTTTCTCTTTTTTTTCTCCCTCCATTAGGGAGCATATCTGAATGGAAATACAGGCCTTGCCATTTGAACATTAATAAGCAAGTTTTATAAACCCGGAGTAGTTTGCCTAGTGGAGAACTGTCTCCCCCTCTATTCCACCATCAAAAGCTCTCCACCCTTCTTTTCCTGTCTCTCTTGTCATTTATCAAGCAGCACCATAGGCCTCTTTGGCTTAATAAGTCTGTTTGTTTTGCACTAGCAGGGTTTGCTCCCCTTCAGCAGTCCTCCACTGCAGAAGTGGGAAAGGATACCTCGGGGTTCGGAGCTTTAATTAGACCCCTCTATGGCAGACCTGTGTGAGACAGCAATGCAGGGTTTCTGCATTTGATTGTATTTGATTGCATGTTTTGAGCTTTCTCCTCCAGGTTTGGAAAGCAGCCATGAATATAAAATCTAAACTCGTTGCCAAATTCAGTGTAATTTACTGTTGGATTTCATCACACTATGGCTGTGTTGAAGGAGGAGGGATAGACATAGTGTCCTTATGAATTCTGAAGCAGTGTCCTGAGGACCACAAATGTTACACCAGTTGTGTCCTCAAATGTTGGTCATTAGAATGTCAAAGACTTTGTTTTAGGCACACACGCAGACACCAAATGCTAAAACAATGACAATAATAATGTATACTTTATTAATCCCGCAAGGGGAAATTACAATGTTTTCACTCTGTTGTTATTACACACAGGCCTGAATTACACACACATGCTCCATACCTATACATGCAATAAATGGAGGGATGTCAGAGTGAGGGGGCCCCGAATAGTTGGGGGGGTTGGTGAATAGTTTGCTTAGGAGGTGAACTGGAACCTTTCAGCTACCAGATCACCACCATACTTTGGTCCGTATGGGGACTTGAAATTACAACCCTTCGGTTCCCAACCCAACTCCCTACAGACTGAGCTACCTTTATAGTAGTACATAAAAGTAATTTTTAGGTTGCAGCGTTGCTACTTTCTAGAACCCCTGAACACAGACACAACATTGTAATACCTAGTGATCATAACATCATAGAAACATGATCATAGATACTCATCTATACTCATCATACCCATCTCATCACTTGTTTTGTCCGAGCAGCGTGAGAGACTGTTCTTTCTTATGCATTGCTTAGAATATATACCATATTCTCTGGTGTACGTCTTGGAATATATACTTTAGTAGATACCAGCACTGTCAGTGTCCCAATTTCATCCAGCATTTGATTCTTTCAGGATGCAAAAGTTTTGTTTGTAATCTTGCTCTTATCTATCTTGTATTTTTGCCTTCGGGGGGATTTGATCAATATTCTCTTTGTGAAGTGCCCATGTGTGGATGTAACCGATCCAAGCCTATTTATGTTTACTAGGAACAGTATTGACTCTGGCCATAGGGTTGCTTCAGTCTTTTCTCTCTCTCTCTCTCTCTCTCTCTCTCTCTCTCTCTCTCTCTCTCTCTCTCTCTCTCTCTCACTCTCTCTCTCACTCACTCACTCACACACACAGTCTTTCATATTTACTCTTTTACAAATGTTTCTGTGACAACTAAAGTAGGCCTACTCTCTATGTGTCTCTCAAGTTCTTTCTTTCCTCCGTTTAGTTTGAAGCCACTTTGAGGTCTAGCCAGAATGGTGTCAAGCAGTAATTCTTTTGCTGTTTTGTGGCTTGTGAACGGGAATGATACTAAAAATAAGATAGGAACACCACAAATATTGGCTGGCAAAATGAAGGTTGATGATGTCTTAAATCTTAAAGAGATGCACTTATATCTTTCATTGGATTATTAGGCAAAAGCGTACCATTCAGTCAACTCCAGAGTCCATAAATGTAAGCATGTGTAGCATTGTAACCATGATGACAAACTAACCTTAACAAAGTACTTATTTTAACCCAAACCATGACCTTACACTAAACCTAACCAAGTAGTTATGGGGCCTAAAACCAAACCTTAACCATAGCATTGTTGCATCATAAAACAGATAGATTTTTCAACCGTGATTTGCAATGTTTTTGAATGCACAGCCAAGTGATAGAGGCGTCAGATCAGAAAATGCTTCCATGTCACATTCTTGAGGGCATAATGGTACTTTTGCCATTTATGTAGAGAACTTGTTGACCATTTGATAGTTCTGCTGACACAATGTACACACGAACATACACAATGTTTCATTTCCGAGATTGTTCTGGTGCTTTTCAGCCGGATGTCCGTTACTTTCCGCTTTCTTTGTGTTGGCATTTTAATCTCCGGTAAATTAATGAGGACTGTGGTTAACTGCTCCTCAGATCTTTCTGTTGCACGACTAAAACAACCTTTGAACGTACACACGTCCACAAAAACAAGTTCCTTTGTTATTTGTTATTTTGAAGCGGCACCGTTGCTCCGTCCAGTACCTAGTGCCGTCCAAGATGATTGTGATTGGTTTAAAATAATGCCAATAATCCAGAATGCTATATGGACTAGGCCTCCAGCAACCATGTCTTTGCCAGTGTTTAATTTAGACAACAGGTTCAATCTATGTGGCATCACACCTGAGGGGATGACCTGCCCTTATCTCTCTTTTTCCTCTCTTTGTTTTTAAGACTGATAAGACTTTTTATTTTATTTATTTTTATTTTTATAATGACATGTCTCTTACTGCTGCATTAAAATACATACACATAGGGTTAACACAATAAGTATAATGTCTCTTTATATGTAATGTGGGGTGGTGCAAGCTGTACAAAGGTGCAGAGCCATTATTTACCGTAACCATAGCCTTGACAATGTGTCTTGAAGCAGCTCCTAAGTCTCACACCTCCACACGTTTGCCAACACTCCGCTCAGTATTACAGAGATCAGAGGTCAAAGAAGGCAGCTCAATTTGGAAACGGAAGCTTTACTTGGACTGAAGAGAGCAGAGAATTACTATCTATCATGCTGCAGCAAGTGGAGAACTCTAGGTGGACCCTGGACCTAAAGAACTGAAAACAAACTTAATTGTCATTTAACACTTTTCAGCTTTATTTGTAAAGGCTCACCATAGACAGGTTTGAACCCAAAAGCAGGACTCTGAGACCAGGCTGGCAAAGTGCACTTAAGGTGGAAAACCGGCCAAAGTCAAAACCAGGTAGGCAGGGGAGATGAAACAAACTTATCCAATAGGGCAGGTCGGGGGTCACAACAGGCAAAACTCAAAGAAGAGTTTTTAGTTTGCAGAGTAAACGGCTGCAACACTAAAGCATAGAGGCACAATTAACGATCTGGAAGGGAATGAAAGGATGTGCACTGTATGCTACTGGGCTGACGTGGAAGTGGGAACAGGTGTGCAGGTGGGAGGTCAGGTGATAGGTAATGGCGGCAACACGGGGGTTACTGCAGGGCAGGTGGGAGCGGCAGGATCTGAAATGACAGGAGAGTTGGTAGATGGCAAGCCGGAAAAAGCAAAAGAAAAACATGAGACTAGGAATTGGCTGAAATTGTGTATATTATTAAATTTACCAATTTCACTTAGAATTATAATAATCAGACTAATCAAGCGGGGCTCTTACATCTTTACGTTTCTTTGTGACCACCAGCGGGCATAGATAAATACACAACCTCATGATGTAGGATGATAATCAACCAAACTGTCCAATGATTGAGTCACTAATCAGACTATATGACTTCATGTTTTTTTGTTTTTTTAAGTCAATGTCACGATAAAACAGACCAGAGTTAAAAGGCAATGAATTATTCTTTAGTCTGGGCCAAGTGAACTGAACTACGGGTGTGAATGCCATCTAAAGAAAAATATAAATTTTCCTCATGTCTTAAAAATGCATTCATATCAAAATATATATTAAAAGCACTATATAAATCAGACAGTATGCATGTGGATTTTGTGGTATGTTAGGCATATAGTCCTATGCTTATCATAATTGGCTTAAGTCTGGGCACTTACCCAGCCACTTTACTCAGTTGTCAAGTGGGTCATCTGACATAGTTTTAGCTGCCATTAAAAGAGAAGTTATTTCCCTTGTGTCTAGTCTCAAGCACACACATGACCATCATGGCTGAGCTAGATTACAGGTTTCAGGAAAGGAAAATGTCCACACAAGTCCTGTTTCTTCAATCTAACTGTCTCTGCTGCTGGCACATTTTGGCTTGTGAGACAGGATGTTGTCACTGCGTTTGAAGCACAGTGCTGCATCAGGAGTAGCATCTGTGGCAATGGGAGAAAGTGAGATCACTGGCAGGTGGCGTTCTGAGGGGGGAAGCAATGGATTTTGCAACTCTCATAAATAAGCCCCTTTAGACTGGAAGAGTTGAAGATGAAGCCATTGAGATCTCACATTCACATTTGTTCAAGCTGTTGATTCAGGTTTGTGAAAAATGATGGTAGTTGGTTACCCTGGATAATAAATGTGCATTTTGACACAGGTTCTGGGGGCTTTTTGAATTTCTTATATTTTAAAGGAACTATAAAGTGAACTACTTTTTTTTTTTTTTTTAAGCCAAGTGAGTTTGTAAGCCAGCAGCAAAGTCTAACTTCACTTTTAATGTTCTCCTCTTGTTCTAAAATGGTCATAAATTGATTATAAGTCAGATGTTGAGTCAAACATAAAGCCTCACATTAAATCGCATACAAGAACACAAGGGCGTAACTTTGGGTTCAACATTGGGGAGGGTGTTTAGAACTCAACTGTTGTACTACTCGACGCCAAACACGTCATTTTCTTTGATCTGGTGAATGTTTCTGCAAAAATCTGTGCCTTTTCTGCATCAATTTATGGTGCAAGGTCTTTATTTATGTAAAGGAAATTCTAATAGGTTTTTGGGGTGGGTTGCACTGAACAGTTTTAATTATTGTAAATTACATGGAAGTTACACCTATGCAAGAACATGTTTATATTATTGACATGTTTAGAAGAAACGTGAAAAGATCTACAATTTGTGCTCAGCCTATAAGCATTAAAATCTATGCCAACTTTTTTTTTACATATTCTATGTACGTGGAACAGAGGTGGACTTAATTTTAACTTAATTATAACTTAATTTTATTGTACAAACCTAACCAAACATGCCATTATCATGGTAAATAAATAAACTTTACTTTTCCCCATGACTTTGATTTCTAAAAACGTTGATTCTTGAGGATGTACAAAAGCCCGACCTGGTTTCACAGCAGTTTGTGAAATGGTCACGTTATTTTGATATAGTGATTCGTCAACAGGGACACATTATTTCGTGGTGGTCACCACCAAATGGGAACATGACCGTTTCAGGAACTGCCATGCCTGCTCTGGGGGACGGTCGCCGGGACACCATCCGTGGTCTCTGGGGGATGCAACAACGGGGAAATGGAACGCCACTCGCCTGCGACAACGTGACGGACCGCCACACGTGGGATGCGCTACAACAACGGGATGGTTGTGGTTAGGAAAAGAACAACAGGGAAAGGAGCATCACACACAGGAGACACACACAACAACGGGACGGTGTTATTTGACCCATCCACAAGCCCCAACCAACCTCCTCACATGGATTGTTTTGGGTTGTCAATACTACTTGCTACCATAGTCATGCTGTCATCACAAAAGATGCTTCCCATTGAAATACATTTGCTTTAAAATTCTTGCTCACCACCACGAAAAAAACAAGAAAATTGTGTCCCTGTACACAAATCAATAGATTAAATAACGTCACCATTTCACAAACTGCCATGAAACTAGGCTGAAAAGCCTTTGAAACATAACTTAAACCATCAAGTGACACCAACATCTCCATAAACCTCTTTTGCTGTAAGAATAGTTGAGACACTCTAGGATAATTCAAACTTCTTCTCATGCAGATCATCCAACAAGTCCTCCAAATCAAACAACAATTGCGTCCTCCAGACTGACACACATAAGGGTTTTATGATCTAATATATCACTGTTGGACTGTTGTTGAATCTATTTTGTGAGCTGGTAACGCTTAAGGTTTGGTTGGGCTTAGGCACAAACATGGCTTTGTAGGGGTTAATGCAAATGGTTTGGGTTCAAATAAACACGTTGTCAAGGTTAGAAAAACATTTCGGTTTGAGTGAAAATTAACACGTTAAGGGATTTTTTTAGGCTGTGATGCTGCTGTCATTAGCTCTTTATAAGTGTTTCATATTCACCAAGACACCTATCGGCTTGACATGTGGAACATCCAAAAGGATAAATAGAGTGGGTCCTTATCCCTGCTAAAATCTCAACAAGCATTATTTGTGCATGGCGGTGCTTTCTGACTGTTGCCGGCTCACCGTTTCTGCAAACAGAAGGCTCCCCGAATGGCCTTGACTGTTATTTCATGCTTTGCCAGTTGAATGGGAATGATTGGTACAATGTGTTTGCACACGAAAGTTGCTTCATTTTCCAAAGCTGCCAAACAAATTGAACTGGGTAAGTGGTAAATGTATCCATCAGAACAGCTCTCCATTTTAGCCTTGAGCCATGGCTGATTGATAGCTTTGATAGCTGCAAAAGCTGGATTGGCTGTTTTCCTTTTCTTTCATGCGTGTGAGTAGATACTTTTTTCCTTACCAAGGGATGGGTGGGCGAGGGACATTGAAAGAGATAAAATTGGTGGGTGAAAATGTGAAATGACAATTGTAATGCCTGCTTCTTATCGACAAACAAGGGAGGCCAGAAACAGATGTGGCAGATTGAGACCTAAAGGAAGCCATTGAAGTGGGAGCTAAATTAAAACAGGTTGCTTCACTTAAACTGACCAGAGGCAGGGCTTCTGTGTGTGTGTGTGTGTGTGTGTGTCTGTGTCTGTGTGTGTGTGTGTCTGTCTGTCGTCTTGGGGATGGTTCAACCCAGGGAACGCTAGTGTGATCTGCCAGGTTACAGGCAGTCAGGAAATGAAAGATTGTCAAGCAGAAACCACTTAAGCTCACGTTTTCTTGGTTCAAACCTACAATATTCAGTGGCGGTTGTACTTAAAAGGCCATAATGGTTGTTCATTATAACGTTAATATAAAAATAAAAGTCTATTTTTACCGTGATTAACAGGATTACGTGTGCGGGGGCCTTATCATGATGTATGGCTAAATGATTTTGGATTTGTAGGTTGCCATTTTCCTAGAGTATGAATACTGGCACTACAAGTTGGACAGCAATCAATCAGAGATATTGATTTTGGAGAGTTTCCCGCTGTCATGTTGGATTAATATGGATTAGTCACATTGTGCATCCGAACACTGTAGTTAGTCAGTTGGCTGGTTCAGAATGCTAAATTAAAAAAATGGTTTAATAAGCATGTTGTGCTTCAAACATCAGCATACTGAAATTACTTTGATGTTTTTATCCGGCTTAGCAGTTCTGATTTAGTGCTCATGATGCTGTGTGACATGCATAATAATATAATTAATCAATACCAGTAAATTCACCCAATATGTCAGTATTTGCTCTTACGGATTGTCTGAATGAAGCTAGTTGTCATTTTAATACTTTTCACACCACGTAATGAAGCGTATATGATTAATATTGACATATGTGTTGTTACAGTAGGACATGCAGTACATATACAGTATATGCATATACTATATGTGTACTGGAGACCAATGGTTTCACATCAACCTGCTGTCACTTCCTGTTTGCGTCTTCTCTGAATGTGCTATCAGTGATGATGTTGGTGTTCCATCATATTTGGTTCAATCTTTTGACTCTCTGGCATCGTATGACTTCAGGAATGAAAGGTGAGTAAGCTGTGAACCTTCCCAACATTCCCAAGGCAATATTAGCCCATTTTAATTTGGCTTAATTTATAACTGTAGCAATCCCATGAGAAAAGGCTTCCTTTTCTTTGCTGTATCAAGAAAACAGATCCCCCCCATATGACATCTACACTGCACACACACACACACACACACACACACACACACACACACACACTGTCTTTTCCCAGCTACTCCAGAGATACTGTCAAATTCAGAGCTTTTATAGCCGGATAAAAATAGACAGAAGGAAATAAAAAACCCATAACAAAATGAACTTCTAAGCTCAAAAAAATCCTCATCATCACTGAATAATACTTTGGAACAAAATATATTATTAATGAAACAAATGGAACTTGGTTTAAACAAAAAAAGTGATTAGTTCTGTGTGGAGAAAACACATAAACCAATTGTTGGGTGTGCCATGCTTGGTCCTGGCTTGTCTTCCTTGCTTAAAGAAAATGCTATTGTCTATACAAAATTAATAAAATAGTACAAATAAGTATAATATACTTAAATGTTGCCTCTACATTCTGGTATAATTATGCACCTAAAATTAATAAATAGACATCTCAAAATAATTTTGTTAGGGCTGTTCGAAACTTCCCCCTCACACACAACATCACACTTTATATTTTGATAGTATGAATTGGGTAATTGTGCTAAAAGAGTGGCTTAGATTAGGCTACGGTGGATCTTTATAGTGATACATAACCTGTCCCTGCACGTCTATTTGATGATATTAGCCAAGTAAGTGAGTCACACAAATATTAGACTTGCTGTTGCTTTGAAATGCAGTTTTGTGCATCATTTTACATTGTTGGGTGCCAGGGAGGAGAGGATAATGTAAGTACTGTATGTTTTGAACAGTTTTTGAGTGACTGATTTTCTTTCCTTTGTCTGCTTGTCAACTACTCCCCCCATTCTCTGCATCACACCCACCTCCCCTCCTGTACCCCCCTTATCACCGAGGACCACAATGAAAATACGCCTTAAGACATTGCTGTGCTTTTATTTTTGATAATCTGTTTTAAATGTGTGCAAAGCCTAAGGCAGTCTTGTACATTATGTTTCAAATAAACCAAATCACTGGTATAGTACAATAAAGAAATAATAACTTAACAGTTGTCAGCTTTAAAAAAAAATATTAGCTCCTAACCAAAAGAAGCAGAAGTCATATGTTTTTTTGTTGTGTTTGTAAGTAAGGCTTTAAATCTAAAGCGGTTAGATATTGACTCCGCCCTAATCTGCTCTCTAATGAAACCATAGCCTCTTTCAATAGAATCACCCCAAATATGAAGGGTTATGTTTTGTTTTTTTCAAGAAACACACACACACACACACACACACACACACACACACCTTATAGCGTACAGTATCAACAATACCCTTTAGGCTTTCTTGATACAACTGCCTCTCTACTGGGAAAATGTGTGACAGGCTCTAAAATGGGTTTGAGTGGTAAATTGAATTAGAATAGGATGCAGAATATGCCAGAATGGCAGGTGTACAGCAGTCTCTGTGTAGACAGCCTCGATTGGCAGCATCTGTGAAAGCCAGTGTTGCTCATTCTGGCTGCAACTCCAAACTAAGTGCCTGCAGTCAACATTTCTGTCCGGTGTGTGAGATCAGCATGACCAAAAAATAAATTACTGGACAGCCAGATTAACTGAGCCAGATACACACTTACAATTATAATTGACTTTTCAATAAGATATACTGAATAACAGCCCAACATAAGCACTACAAGATACACAGTAAACAAGCAAGCAGAAATCCATTAATTTCATATAAAGGTGAAACACCACATAAACTCAACCAGGGTGCCTTGTCAGCTGTTGACTGGGGGATCAAAAGGCCCCGGTTTAAAATATTATATCAGGGGTCACAATGTGGCGAGTCGATATGCCGCCGGAGGTTTCACCGGCTGTCACCCATTTTTGGGTGGATGTCCCTCACCTTCCGCTTTCTTGTGTAGGCATTCTAAACCCCGGTGGATTCAGGAAACATCCTCCGAGCTAGAGCTGACAATCAAATTAAATTCTTCTTTCTTTTCAGTAAATTTATAATCACTCAACAGCCATTTTAATTCAAGAGCTCACCGCCCTACGTGCACATGTTCCACTAAAACAAGCTCCTTCCCAAGGCTATTTTGCAGAGGTACCAAACCTGCACCCAGTGCTTATAGTGCCACCCAAGAGGATTGTGATTGGTTTAAAGAAATGCCAATAAACCAGAGCATGCTTTTCTCCTACCCTGAGATGCTGTGTGGACTAGCCGCACCATCCTCCGCAGCACTGTGGAGTTCTGCCAGGAAACCATTAACAATTGAAAACACAGGCTGCAGAGCTGTAGCGCGTTGATCCCACACCTCAAAGCAGAAAAGTCAAAGATACACCTACCACTAAAAGAGAGTTTAGTTAGTATCCCAGCTGAACAACAGTCTTAGCTTTTTATTATGTTTTGTCCTTTCTAACGGAATGCACTGTGCGTTCAAGTGCCTGTTTGCAGTTCTTTTTCAGTTATTGTTGAAAACATGGAGCTGGAATTTCTTTCCACAGCACAGCATGTTCTTGTGCTTGCTCAGTTCAGCCCTTGAAAAAAATACAGAAAACTGCCAAATCACCCATGTTAACACAAAGTAGTTAGACATCTAATATTATTGTCAATTTGCACTGCCAAAGATAAATCAGATCTATGGAACATCAAGGGAAGTATGGTTAAAGGATGAAGCATATCCTATCAAGTCATACTCGATGCACGCTCCCTTGATCTGCTACATTTTATTGCACCATAGATCCCCAACTAATTTATCACAGACCATCATGTGACTATATTGGCTCATCATTACGGTCCAAGCATACCCTCACCATATTGTATGAAGTAGGCCGTATATGGTTGGGGAATTCTCTCAATCCACTTACCAGAGGTCTGTACCAGTTAAGTTATCCTCAGCATGGAGCATATGCTGGCTTTTTTTCAGTGATACTACAGTGTAAGAGGCACATCTGGCAGTGCAGTCATCTCAACCGTAATTTGCATTGCAATATGGTGTTCAAGGGTTGGTTAGGAACGTGTCTTATTTTTATTTTCTCTGACATTGCAATTGTTATCTGGCCTCATTTTCAATTGTTTGCCAGTTTGCAAAATGTTAGGAAGTCAGTTAAGTTGCCAGAATAAGGTATGAAAATGTTCCGTTTCTCTCTGTTCTGTTGCTACACCAAGGGGCGTTAAGTGTAGATGAAAGTATTTTGGCTTTTTGAAGTAATGGTTCAAAGCTATATACTTTTTGCACTTAATGCCAGGAGGTGCCACATGGCAAAATGCCAATGATCTAATTAGCTTTAATCAAAGTAGGAACACTGATATTCCCTCTTCAAAGAGCCATTGGGATCTGAAGACCCAACTTTTTAACTGTCCTTTTTAGGTCATTCTATCAGTCAGGTTTGAAGAGATATCAGTGACCACCATCCCCTAATTTAAAGCAGAGCGCTCCGGTTTTTAGGTTGAATATCCCAAGTATTGCTGTGCTTCTTGGGGAAGTATGCTCTTATTGGAAGCAAGTGAAGAGGACATTTTTGTGGGTGGTCAGATGAAATTATACTGTTGCCACATGTGAGGGATGCCCTATTCCTGCCACCCTTATGTGGAGGGTATGAGGTGTCACACTCAAGCCATTTAACCCTCATTCTACCAATATATTAAACATACAAGGACCACTGACTAAGCACCCTGGGTACCACAAGGATAAACCACTGTATGGTAACAAGTCATGACAACTTGGAATGATAGAATAATGCATTTGTGAAATATGACAAAACCTCTGTATACCTCTGGAGTCTGCAGATACCACAGTCGAAAGGATAGCTCACACAAATAATGCTTATTCTACATCCCAGATGTCACTGTTAGCTGCTCAGCTGCAGATGACTCACTGTGTCATTTTGAGGGACCACCTGATTCAATATCTGCTAACCTTTTCGCTATAATCACTGCTTTGTAGCTGAATGTCATAGGCTTAATTTGAACATAGGGGAGGCCACTTACAGCATAAGCTGACAATAAGATTCAGTTTTGGAGCAGCTCCAACCCCCTTTTCTGAGGATACAATGTCTCAGGTACAGTGT
Organism: Percina caprodes; assembly: GCA_013375575.1. Lineage (NCBI taxonomy): Eukaryota > Metazoa > Chordata > Actinopteri > Perciformes > Percidae > Percina > Percina caprodes. The sequence goes on along the minus strand of JABXJD010000017.1, from coordinate 3,808,508 downwards.
GAACAAGGGTTGGGCCACTGGCTGAATAATTTATGGATCAATGGTGGACTGAGTCTGTATATAATGAAATGTCCCTACTGAATTTAAATGACTTAGAATCTTGTGAAACGTAACCATATGCTATGGAAAATCCCAAATGCAGTGACAGTTACTTTAGTCACAGGAGTATAAAAAAATGAAAAAGTTCAAGTTTGGTGCTTCCTGCTTGAATGTATATAATTTCTTATAGTAGAGAAGCAAGTGCAAAAATATGAACAATTTGCTTCATGATTCATTTAGACTGTAAAAACAGCCCACGTTCCCCAGAGCATTCCTAAATGTGTGCTGGTTTTGTCTGTTTTGAGTGCCTACCATTGCTGTTTTCTACAGGGAATGCACCGCATACTTTTACTTGTTCAGCAGTTTTTGTCCAGATTGTGAGGACTTACTGTATTTTAAAATTTTAATGGCTCTTCTGAGGCATCCTGTTGGGCCTGTGGCCAGCATTTAGGAATACTTTCTCTCTTGCACCTTACTAATGTATTGGACATGTATATTTTGGTTCATCACTTCTTCAATAATAGATACAAATTTCATTTGCAAACGATTGCAGACCTGGGACATACACTGACGCCTACATGGGTCCAAAAGTTTGCTCCGACACAAGGAGGAGGTCTGAATATTGCCTCAGCTGAATTTGTTAAAGCTAAAGTTTCGGGGTGGCTTTGCACTGCTCCCTCCCCCTGCAGTCTAGGGAATTGCTGCCACCTTCAAGTGCAGAAAATCCTCAGACGTAAGTGTGTTAAGCCCAGTGTGCTTTGCCAAGGGTGGAAATGAAGACAGGCTACCCCTATGAAGAATGATGGCTCCTTCAAGAGGCAGCTGTCCTATTTTAAGCAGGCGGCGCTCACCACAATATGCAGTTTTACTCCACTTTTCCCTCCTTCTGTTTTCTTTTCTTGTTCTTCTTTCTCTTTCCCCCCATCTCTATCTCTACCATGGCAAGGAAGGACCTTTGAGAATGGGCTAAATAAAAGTCCCAGGATGTACACAGAGGAGATAATGTGTAGTCCCCCTGAAACATCTTCAAGGATGGAAACGTTATTGATGCATGTTAAGTCCTCTGGGGGTTTCACTCAAAGGACATTTGGGGCCTTTCATCCCTGACATGAAGGTGGAAAGAAACATTATTGGGCTCTGCAACATGACAGAGGTTTCTCCTTTTAGTTGGAAGCTTGAAAGGAAAGAGTCATCTTTCTCCACCCTTTGAGAGAATAGCCTCGTAATTGGCTGAAATAGCTGCTCTTTTCTTCGTACCTACTTCTTGAGGTAATTGGTATTCATGAAGTATTTATGGTCCACATTTGCCGGTGTCAGTTCCACACAGAGTAGAATATATATTGTATATTTTTTGGACAGAGAGACTGTTCCCCTACCTTTCCTTACCCTAGAAGAATAGTGTTGTTTTTTGTTTTGCGCATTTTACACATTCAAAATGTCAGAAGTCGTGCATCGTTGCATTTACATAACAGGGCCAAGGGGCTGTTTTTGTTGTGTGGTATCACACCGGGCTGTCATCCCATCTGTGATGGTGACTTGAGGGAAGTAGACACCTCTTATGCTAATAAAGACATTTTTTTTAATGCAATTAAACCATATAAATAAAATGAATGAAAATTAACTATTTTTTATGGATTAGTCCAACCAGGATTCCCCCTTGTGTGGAGCTAGAAATGTTTTTTTTAGCCAGCTAGTGGTGTGGCTCTAGAGTTATATACTTTGTTCAAGATTTGAAACAACTATTGATGGATTGCCAGTAAACATTTTTGGCCAACAGTGGATGAATCTTTGGAGATCTCCTGACTGTTGTCTTGAGTCACTATGACGTTAACATTTTTAATTTTGAGTCTGTATGGGCTTACGGTTCCATGACCAGCGGCTAAGGACACTCGCGGGACACAAACCCCGTTCTCCTGGGTGAAAGTCTTGTGTTTTACCCATCCACCACCCAGACCAACTTCCCAATGTGGAATTTCCCCCTTACATACTACTTGCTAAACCCAGTTTAGATGCTGCTCTCTCCAGTACGTTCTACACACACACCAAAGGGTGGCCACTGTCCAAACGTCTGTATTTTACACGTTCGGAGGGAGAACGGGTTGACTTGTCATACCAATGAAAAATACATTCATACGGAGAGTTTCATAGGTTAGCACCAATGCTTTTGGCAAGCTGGACAGTATAACAGCAAAGACATGCACACAATGCAAGATGAGACTATCCCATCTTTGTCTGGGGTTGGTGGGAACAAAATTGTGTGTGTTTTGTGAGCTGTGTGTTTCTCTTTGTTCTGGCATCCATACAGTTCAGGCTTATCTTCCTGCTTTCCTAGTTTTTTTTATGATTCTGTTTATCCTACTGTACAGCTATATGCACAGTCTGAATGACTGAGCTAATTGTTCCTGCTCATGGATTCTCTGCAGATTCAATTATACGCCACTCTGGACATCCTGAAAAAAAATGAGGGTGGGAAAAGAGGGATGTGTGCTGAAAGTGTGGGAGAGTGAAAAATGAAAAGGTAAAAAGTGAAAAGGGGCTTGAAAAGGTTGTAGATAAGAGTGGAAGGTAGAGAGAGAGAGAGGAAGAGAGAGCGAGATAAAAAAGGATGAGAGCTAAGAAGTAGAAGCAAGAGAGATAAATTAGAGAGGGGAGTAAGAGCATTCCCTTGAGTCATATATTTATGTAAGGGGAAAATCAGCTCACTGGAGTGTACACTGTAATGGCACCCCTCTGTATAATGATTGGCGCTGACCTCCCAAATAAGAGGATTAGTATGTGCCTGAGCTGACCAGAAATAATGGACCTCACCTTAGCTTAGCTGCAGTTTGACACAGCAGAAAATAGGTAGGGAAATAAGAATACCTCAGCAGCAGGATGCTTGCCTGAACCTCATTCATCTGCATCACCATTGTGTCAAATTGGACATGCATTCCTGCATATCTGCCGGGTTCATGAACAGATGGCATAAACTTACTGGACCTATGTGGACTCATAACATACTGTAGAAGACATCATGGAAATAAGGTGCAGCCGACTGTAACGTGTTGTGGTGATATTTTGTTTCTTTTAGCCTACAAGCAGTGCAATGTTACCGTTTCCGTTATTTACATGCAAGGTTGTACAGGAAATGAGCTCTCGTTATTGTAGCTTTCAGTCAGGCAGAGGGCAAGTCTTCTGCTCGGAAGAATATTGTGGTTTAGCAGTGAATGTTGTGGCTAATGTCTTACTGCAGGGCACATTCTCCTTTTGTGTGCTTTGAACCAGCAGGATTAAAGCATCCATCTTGCTCTCCTGCTTCCCCTAATGGTATTAGGAAAAGGGTGGATAGGTTTCCGTATTCCGTTAAGGAATATCTGCTATGAGGACAGGGTGATTCAATTAAGTCAAAAGCAAAGTGGGAGGGAATGAGTACTGGTGTAATAGCCTCTGAGCTGCATGGCTCAAGGTGGGGAATTTAAATCTAAAAAAATCCTGCTTGCACTCCCCAAAAACATATATTATACACTCATTATCAAAGGACTGTAAAGGGTCAGCATGCAATTTCTGCCTAAGTGCAGATCTCCATCATTCAGTGTTGTGAATAACAAAATAGACACACAACATTTGTCTTTCATGCAATGCATGCTGGGATTGGCTCCAGCCCCCTTGATAACTAGAATTGGATAAGCAGATACACAATAGACAGATGCATGGACCAAGGTTACCAAGTTTGAACAATGAAGAGTATCTAGTGGCTTAGTAAATATTAAAGTAGCAAACCAACGTGCTGCTGTTAATAATTTACTGCTAACAGTCAATGTTGGAGTGGTGCTATAAAGTACATTTGCAAAACGTTTGAGTTTCCTGTCCTCAGTTAAAATAGCCATGTGAGTACAATTTAATCTGAATTTAATCTTATATTCAACCTCATATTTTATTAGTTATGCTAGAAACACATGACCATTAAAAAATGATATTTGTACTTTGTGTTCTCAGAGAAAACATAACTAAAACATAAACTCATCATTCAGTTTTAAACCACCCAATGTCCACTCTTAATAGCATTTTTTTATAAATAGTTACAGATTAATTTAAGAAAAAAGCCAGTGTCTGTGTTCTTGACTTCCACACAATGGAATGTTATACTACAACTGCTCCTCATTTGTCCCTGTTATAATTTGTCTAATTAATAGCTTGTTGTAATTTCTCTTGTTGGAATATAGAATATGAGTTTTGCTGTGCATGAGTGTTGTCTTTTATTCCCTGCTATCTATAGAAAGAATTGCTTAATTCGGAGATAATTCAACAGTTCACTTGAAATTTGGCTGGTTATCAAAACTATGCCTCATAAATGTATCATATAATAACTTGTCTAATGGTGGCATATGGGAAATATGTGTTGCTGTGAACATATTTTCACATTCACAGTTTGCTGGGTGTGAACAAGCTACATGTGAAGAACAGCCATTAATGTTATTTTGTTTTATCGGAATTATACAAAATGATAATGAGAGGGCAAAACTATATATTTATTTTACTATATTGGAAAGTGACAGTAGAATTTATGAACTCTGTTGTGTGAAAACAATGTTATGTTTGGGTCTACTTATGACACACTTAGTCTCGCTTTGCTAGACCATTATTACGCTACGGAGTGGAGGAGGGTCTGGCTAATCCACACAGCACTCCGGGATGGGAGGAAGACATGCTCTGGTTTATTGGCATTTCTATAAACCAATCACAATCGGCTAAGACTCTGATTGGACAGATAATCTAGCCAGCTGTGTTACGGTTAGTAAGACCAGAACCACAGAGATACAAACAGACTTAGACAGAATAAAGTTCAGGCAGTTTAATGAGTGCGAAGGGGTAAAACACAGGTGTGGACGGGTGGCTGGTAGACAGGTGGATGGCCGGCGTGAAGTAGGTAGGCTGCTCGGAGGGACAACGGATGAATCTATGAGGAGAGGCAGAGTTAGAACAAGGACCACGGGAAAAACAACAAGAGGAGCGCAAACACTAGGAGCCAAGTAACCACTGAAATGCATGTAACGATCTGGCGCTGATGAGGTGGTCAGCCTGGGTTTAGTGGAACATCAAGATCTTAACACATGAATGTGAGCAGTTTCACATAAGATATTTTCACAGGAATCAGAGATCTTAACATTCTCCACACCAAAAGTCCTGACCTTCATAGTCTAACATTCATACCTGCCAAAACTGCAATTGCTCTTTCTACCTACGAGATTACTTGTTTTACAGGCATGACCAGTTACAATTGAATGATAAAACAAAAGAGTCTTAAATTAGAGAGTTTACCTGACATCTTCAGCTCTGTTACACTTGAATGCCTCCTAATGTATTTCTAATGCATTATGCTTGAGGCTGTTATATTGTGTGGGGGGCAGAAAACTCAAATCACTTTCTTGACTTCTTCCACTTCATACATTTTGTGTGGTCAGGCTATCACGTTGTCGCCTGGTGTCTTCACGCCACCAAGTCCCAATGCTATCTGGAGCCATTGGGTTTCTATTACCACAAATCCATTCCTCTCATTTAAAATGAATGGCTGTGGACCTTCCCTGACACCAGAGATAAGTCTGGCCAAGTCATTTTTTTTAACACCTTGGGTTTTTCAACCATCATCATCACACATAATTGAATATAAGGTATGGTAATATTTGGGTGGTCACCAGATTTTCTCCAGAATTATTATTGTTATTATTTACAATAGTGAATGCACACCTCAAATCTATTAGTACATATTTATGCAATTCCTATTTCATATTTGGAGCAATATTTTAATGATCCAAATCCCATGGAAAGACTAAAACCAACATGTTAGTACCTCTCACAATACTTTCAAATTTCACCTTGAATGGCACTCCGCCCAAGCCTAATGGTTTCAACTGACTGTTAACAAGAAAAATACAGAATAGCATCCGCCTTATCCTTGAAATCAAATTGTAGGTGGGATAACAAGCCAGGGTTTACATAGCTTGAGGAAGCACGAGGAAGCTATGGTTGTAATTGTATCAAATTACTCTCATTGTGAATAACCTGTTCTTCATTATTTTCCCTTTTATGGCAGCTGCATGGGAATTTAGACAGTAGAGGCTGTCATGAAATAAAGCTTATCCACATTTGAGCACCAGCATTTGTCCTGCATTTCCAAGTGTACACAATCTGCCAGATGGTACTGTAAACACACACTCTAAAATGTAGAATTTCACTCATAAAAAGGGCCCTCAATGCATAATGTTACACTGTTATGAGCTGAGCTGTATTACTTTTTGCTCTGGCTGCTCTTATCCACCATGAAAATGCAGTCCTATCAGTTCAAAGTCATGACATGCACAAGGCAGTGTATTAAGCCACCACCCATGACTTGGTGAATGGTGAGAAGGCGTGAGGACTGGGGGTGTCTGGGACATCACCCTGGGCTCCTTTTTTTTTCTCGTGTCACCCTGAGGACACAAGGAGGGAGGGTTCTCAGGCTTATCAGCAGGACAGCACCCAGCACTCTAATCACCGGGTTCCAGAGACAGCCGGAGGTAAAGGGAGAGTGGATGGATGAACAACATCCAAGAAGAGGAAAAAGGAGGAAGGAGAGAAGGGGAAAAAGGCAATGTTTATACCTTGTAGCTTATATCAAATGACAGCTGCTTTACAGTTCGGTGCATAACTGAGTAGAAATCCTTTTGGTGAGAAGAGACAAGTGCAGATTCTGTCCCACAGCACATTGTTGGTGATGAAATATAGAGATGTTGCATCACAAGTCTCTTAGCAACCACAGCAGGTGCCATCTTGAAAGCATCCTTGAGAAGAGGCTACATGCAAAAAGACCTGAAAAGAAAGAGGTCAGTCAGTTTATTGAAATGTCCCTAGCTGAAGTCCTTCTCTCTGTGTGGACCTTGTCTCTATAGCATATAGAGACAATATATATATACTAGAAAAAAGAAGAAAAAAAAATATATATATATATATATATATATATATATTTTTTTTTTCTAGTTTATCATTTAAATTGTGAAGCATTACAGGCAAAACAGTTTGATCCCCTGCTGGCAGCATATTTTGTCAACTCTCCATGAGATTGTAATACAATAAAGACGTGTAACAGGCAATAAATAAAAGATTCATATTTGATCAAAAAGCTTTAATGCAGCCAGAACCCAGGTATGGTTGTAACCCCAGAGCTCATTATGATAGAGCACATAGTGTTCCATTCTCCACACTTGATTTACTGCTGTGACTGGTTTAAAAGAAAGACAATAGGATTGGTGCTATTGATAATTAGTTTTTAATGTGCCACACTCATCATGTCCAATTTCATGCCCCTTAGGCAGCTGATCACAGATTTAATCAACACATTATTGCTTGCTATACTTAAACTGACTAGAGGCTTCTCTTCTGTGTGTGTGTGTGTGTGTGTGTGTGTGTGTGTGTGTGTGTGTGTGTGTGTGTGTGTGTGTGTGTGTGTGTGTGTGTGTGTGTGTGTGTGTGTGTGTGTGTGTGTGTGTGTTGGTGTGAGTCAGTGTTGGTGTGTGTAGCCTGATGGTCCACTGTTGGTAATTTAGGTGTGTGTGCGTGTGTGAGTGAGACACGGTGTTAGCATGTGTTTGTGTGATCGGGGAGCGAGTGACAGAGGTTGTCAGCATGTGCATCCATCCCAGCAACGTCCTTTTTTGATAGACATTGAATGTGTGTTCCAGGCCATTAACCAAGAGCTATGTTTGAAGATGACGCGCTTGGAAGCGTGTTGCTGTGCTGTGTCGAAAAAAGCCATTGGTATTTCTAGTGAAGAGGAGTGTCCATGCCTCCCTCACCTAATGAATACAGATGAAAGCAGGGCTGTTATGTCTATGCTTTTTAGACTGTATATCATTATATTTAGATGCACTAGTAGTGTGTATTACACAACAAAATATCTTCTTCTCTATTGTTTTTTTGTCTATAAAAGTTTTGGTCAGGTTTTTTGTCCTTTCATTCATCAGTCATTGGTCACCATTCAGCATATGTACACTACCAGTCAAAAGTTTGGGGTGACTTAGAAATTTGCATTGCACTCCATTGTAGACAGAATACCAGCTGAGCTCAGGTGCATTGTTTTTTTAACCAGGGCAGCAGCAGGTTTCAGATTACATTATGCGCTTACATTATTGCAAATGGGTTAGGTTTTTTTATTGATCAGCTGGTATTCTGTCTATAATGGAGTGTTATGGAAATTTGTAAGTGACCCCAAACTTTTGACAAGTATTGTAAATATTGTATTGTTATTATTCCATAGCTTTCTTGTTTTTGTATTTTTCTTTGAATCAGTTTGAATAAATTACTACTTTTTTTGCTTCATTTTTGCTGACGATTATTTTTTTTTTAAACTCAAATCACTTAAAAATGTGTTCTTGGCTGATGCCAGTTTTGTGCGTGACAAAAACTTCACAGTTCTTGCTCAGTACGAAGAGACTTTTATAAGTTGTCAGATGAGAGTGAGTACAGAGGACGAGAAAGAGGCAGAAAATAGGTCCACTGGAGCCATGAAGAGTAGTGCCTGTGTTTATCTTGAACTACTTAGCTCGCTGGCTGTGAGTCAAATGTAGAGAGAGACATTGGAAGGTAGTGGAGGCCTTCATTAAATGCAGCTCAGGTCCTGGTGAAACCCTGGTTAATGTCCCTATCATCTCTGGAGTGGTCCAACGTCAAGCTCTCTTTCCAAATGACTCATGTTTAATGCATCTCGGCAGTCCTTGTCATTTAACCCCACCTCTGGAGGTTGTAGGTCGTGCTGGAATAGTGAAGGCTCCCACAAGACCCGTAAGGAGCAAAGCGACCATGCAGTTATTCTTCACCCGCTCTCCATTTACTTAACATGGGGAGAGCTGCTCCATGTCTCGCCTATTGCTGTGTAATCTCCCCAAAGCAAACGTCCCTCACCCCATTACACTGAGAGAACCTGAACTCGAGGGTGGTCTGGCTTGACCGTGTGGTTCTCAGAAGCACTTTGTTACTCTGCCTCCCGTGTGCTATGGCTGTTTGCTTAAGAAGGAGACAACTGATGCTGTGCTGGGAGACTTTATGACAAAAGCTGTGTTTGAAACCGTTCATGGAAATAGTGCACTATATTGTGTGTTCACCATTTTGTAGTGGTGTTTGAATTCTTTGTTTGGTTACTTTCATTTACTATATAGTTAACTATAAAATATCCACAATGCACAGATAATGTAATGATGTGTCCTACATTTTACTCCCATATACCACAATGCAATGTGGTTTTCCTAGATGAGAAGAAGAAACAGAATCACCTGTTAAAACTGAAAAGGAAAAATGGAGCGGACTTTTGTTTCTAAACAGTGGAAATGCAGCATGCAAATACAGTATATACAACTTTTTTTTTATTACTCTCCTAAGTGCTCTGTTTGTTTCAGGGACGTATCATATTTGTTTACATGATGCTGGGCGTGCCCATCTCCGTCACAAAAATAAGCAGCAAATCTACTATTTTCAGTGGGTGTCCCAAATCTCATTTGGGTGTTCCCTATATGTTTCAATATTTAATAAACACTATAGAGTGAGTGAGTGAGTGAGTGAGTGAGTGAGTGAGTGAGTGAGTGAGTGAGTGAGTGAGTGAGTGAGTGAGTGAGTGAGTGAGTGAGTGAGTGAGTGAGTGAGTGAGTGAGTGAGGGAATGGTTTCGAACACAGGTTAAGTCTTTAGTATTTAGGTGAACATTCCAGTTTGTAGCTTTGATAAAAACTTTTTAGGTGAGATCGAAGGCTATCAAACTCCATCAACCATAATATTTTTTGAAATATGTATGTTAATGGTCATTAAACAATATTGAAAATGAATGCAGTAGCTTGTAAATATAGAGGCAATTTCTATTTCCAATGTGGGCAGACAACACATTGTACAACCTCTGTTTGGAGCATACTGAGGCCTTTTAGCTTGCAGACATACATGTCCAAGCAAATGATCAGCAATACAATAGGATACATCTTCATCCCAAACAGGGCTGTGTAACCTGATGTAAAAAAAATGGAATTCTACCCTTTGTTCATTTGATCATCACGCTGCCTTTTCCCTGCAATTTTGCCAGCCTACATGCAAAGACTGCGTCCCTTTTACTCGTCTACCTCCCTTACACACACCCACTCAATCTCTGCCTCTTGCTCTGGATAATGGTAATTAGAATATCCCCATGATTGAAATTTGGCAAAAGTTGAAGAGGAAATAGGTTTTCTAATCAAAAGCCACCTTGTAGCTGGAATCCTGATGCTTACTTGGCTGAAAAATGTTCTTCAATGGTGGGGGCCGAAATGGATGCCAGACTGTATACTGAGGGCCAATGCTGCTATTTCTCTGCAATGTTGGATTTTATACAAACGTCCCCAGGGTTTCCCCCAAAATAATTAGCCCGGTGGAAAGTGTCTTTTTATGATGAGGGCCTGACTGGGGCCCATCCCAGACTGATGGCACCATTAATGTAGAGCCCAATAGTTTCAGTAATACCAAATAATGGAGGGAATCATGAACTTTATGACTTAAAAAGCTATAAGACAGACTATATAGGGCCCTGCATTAAGTCAGTGCTAAAAGCTAACTGAAGATTTGAAAATATGACTACGACTTCTACGAAGTTTCCAACAGAGCCACCCCACTGTAACTGTAGTTTAAAAACTGTCTTACAGGCTTGCAATACAATGGGGCAAACACTGTGTCCCAGTTGAGCCTGCTTTAGCTAGGTTTTGCTTATTTATTTAAAAGTGTATATTTTGTTGTATTTTTTATGATGTGTTAGATAAAAGAGATTGCTTAGCTTAGCATAAAGACAGAAACAGCTGGCATAGCTCTGTCCAAAGAAATTGAGCTACAGTACAAGCACCTCTTAAGCTCACGGTTTAAAGGGATAGTTAGATTTTGAAGTAGGTTTGTCTGAGGTTCTTATCCAGACACAGAAGCTAAGCATTGTACTGCTACTGTATGGACAGGCCTGGGCCACACAGCAAAACATTTCAGCATCCTAAAAATAATCAATATCGTTGTAGTGTACACAATATATAGAATATTTTCCCTGTTTTACGTTGTCGTCTAGTGATGGCCGAATGAAGCTTCGTGAACCAGTGTCTGTATTTTCTGAGCCCACTAAATGGCGCTCTCTGTTCAACAATTGGTTGAGAATGTACTGAATTTAAACCAAGAGCGCCATCTATTGGGCTCAGAAAATAAAGACACTGCTTCACAAAGCTTCATTTGGCCATCATTATTGTCGTCTGTATACTCTGGATCATAAAGGCATCCTAGTCTCACCACAGTGAAGAGCATTTCGTCATTGCTGTCATAATCACTCACTTTCATATTCTTGTATTTGTTTATTCCATAAACTCCAGAGCGTCTGACCCAAACAGTTTATCTGCGGCGTATTGCAGTGTGCTGCACAGCTGCACTTCTGCACTTCTGCGTAAGAATAAAGAAGTGTTTGAGAAAATGCATTGCCAAAGGAAAGGGCTGTCTTATGGCAATGCACATTGGTAGACATATTCTAAATAAAGCATACACTTAAACTGATATTGATTTTTTTTGGGTGGTCCTTTGTTTAGGTGTCTAAAATACGTTTTCATTCACTTTGTTTATTCCATGCAAAAACCTAATTATAAAATCAGAAAGTTGTGATTGTATGGGGGGGTTATGTGCTCAACTTTCTCTTGGCTTGGCGCAGTGACTTCCATGCTGGTTGTGTGGCAACCTCACGCTGTTGCCTATGGTGTCATTTCTCACACATTTATTAACCTGAGCTGATTATTTTCGTCTTTCATTCCTTTTATGCCTGAAAGGCAATAGCAATGTGGTCATAATTTTGTGCTACAGTTTAGAGTTTTGGTGTATCACTGTCTAAATGCGGTTTCTGAAAAATATTTCCAAGGATATTTGTGATTCAGTAGATGTGTGGCATGGGACTAGCCGAAAGATATTTGCACAAGATATCATCTTCTGATTATGCAATTGACAACATTTGGGTATTACCTCCAGAAAATGTTGATCAAAGCCCATTTCTAGCCAAATGATTTTGCCTTTGAAGTTAAAACCTCACACTTTAACTTCAACAACTGTCTGTTTTTCAAATCAGCTGTGATCCTTTAATGTTTTTCTTTTTGCAGAGAGGACCAGCATGAATGATTTTTCCTTGCATCCTTACCTGGCTTCTTCTGTACTTTACAAGCATGAACCTCTATGCACTGGCAAATGGGGGCAACTACATTAAGATGGGGCTTTGAATGCTAATCTCCCTTTCTGTTTTTTCCCCTCCCTGCTACCCTTCCCACCTATCATCGTCCTCCAACACAGGAGCAGCACAAGAACCAGGTAAGCCTTCCTCACGTCTCCTTTCCTTCTCCTTACCACATCCTCTCACCATGTTCCAGCTTTCCAGCTTCTGTTTCGTATCAAAACATGTATTCTCTCAGCACCTGGAGCTGTGTGCTGCATTAGATTGAGCCCCCTCCCCCCCATTTCAGTTTTTCTCATTCTCTCACACCTTTAGATTTCTAACTGCCTCTCTTGTGTTCTCCACAGCACATTTTTTTCCTAATCTCATGTTGCTTCCATTTCTGCTGACATCTTCAGTTGCTTACCAATGTTCTAAATAACACTAGCTGTATCATCCTAATGTACACTGCAGTTAACCAGATAGCGCAGCGGTCTTCAACAATTTTTAAGCCAAGGACCCATTAACTAAAAGAGAACACAGAGCAGAGACTACTAACAACACTGTATAAAATGAACTTGCATATTAAACAGCACTTACAGCACAGTTTAGGGCAGCCCAAAGCATACATTTTATACATACATTTTTAGTGCATAGAATACTTATATTAAAATAATAATTGTTGGCATGATTTCATAAATTATGTTTTAATGTTAAACCTACGTGTGGTACAGTGAATCTTTAGGATTAACTGTGGATGTCAGTACATAAGCGTATCATCAGTGGGGATTTATATTTTGCTTATAATATGTTGGATTCATGTTAGGATATTTACATTTTTGAAAAAACCTAAACAAATTAACAATAATTTGGAGGCCCCCCCTGCAGTGACCAGTCCTGTGCTAAGGACACTAACGTCAGTGTACTTAACCGTCGTGAAACAGACCCAGGCACCCGAGTCAGAGCAGCAGCCATTCATAACATTACACCTCTGTTACTGGTGTGTCAAAGGAGAAATTCACTAAAACAGGAAGACTTCTTACAGTGAAAATTTGTAACAAAGGACCATCTCTAACACAAACCTATTTCACATTAAAGGCCTGCATATTTTTGCTGTCGAGGTAAATAAATGCCGTGGCTGCGTTTTTAATAATTTGGAAAATAAAAATGAGAATTGTAGTTTAAAAACACATTTTCCCTTGTCAGAATGTTCTTCAAAAGCTATGCTTAAAAAAAACACAATTGTATGCTGCAAATCAAGTCATGCTGCCTCTCTAGTTGCCTTCACTCCCCCTCTCCCCTTGCTCTCCGCTACCAAACCTTTTAATCCAATTAGCAATGCCAGCAACAGTTATTTATGTACATGAATTAGAATGGAACAGTAAGAGATCGTCCCCTGGGGCTGATTGGACGGAGCCCAGTCCTTCACAAGTCTGTTCTCGGTCACAAACCTATGCTGCTGCCACCAAGCAGTGGTGGTCTCTGCATCTGAGTGCCAACAAAGAAGCAGCAGAAACTCACACTGACGTGCACTGCCAATGACAATCGTTATCTCATGTGACTTTAATGTGAAAACCAAATAAGTGCCCACTTTTTATCGTCAATAGTGAAATTATTAGAAAATAGTTTTTCATCTTCTCAGTCTTCTTTTTTTTCTTAAACTGTCAAGACTAAAGACCTATTTGACTTGTTTAAATTAGGACACTCTAATAAGCTGTTTTCTCAGTGTTCAAGTTCATCTTAGATCGATCTTCTGGTTGCAGTCCATTGCGTTGGACTGGAACAGTAGATGTGCCAAATGAGTGTGTAGGCCTACTGTTGGCTGCCAAATATGGCTCTCTTACCCTTTTGGACTATTTGCCAACAATTGTAGTTCAGAGGGCTAAAATGTCACAATACTGGCAGCATAATCCTTTTTAAAGGTTTTAAATACATTATGTTTTAAATATTTGGAAAATGTCAAAAGATGGATTCAATATTGATGCCCAGTCCTAGTCCAGTCAGCAGACCGTAATGTTTGCAGTTGTTTGTCTGCAAAGTCACATGCAAAACTCTTCACTTAAACTTAATTCTGAGGCAATTAAAGAACTAAATAAGCTTATTTGCAGCTGATTGCATTAGCTTTTGGCTCATCTTCATTTGTTTTCATTTTTTAATAAGAGTCCTCCTTGTTAGTTTTCTGAGTTTACAATACATACAACTGAAAATATTAAAGAATATATACAACACGATGGATACCACATGTAACAAAATGAAAGATAAAAACAACAAAAAAGGTCTGTGCAGTATGTACTTCATGAATGTGTAGCCAAAGCCAGTCTTCCATCACATGTGATGAGCTCCAGACCTTCTATCTTCTATGACATGAAGTTGAATAAAAGTGTGTAAAAGCAAAGTACAGGAGTACTAAAATGAGGGCAAAAATATTTCTTGTTTACAGTTCAATGTCACCGTGTTTCCTTACTTGACCTGGCACAACAGAAAAGACTTCTCTTCTCGTGCGTGAGTGACTCGTGTGTTTACTCTGTACGCCAATCAATAGAATGGAAGACATGGGAGGAGGGTGGTGGGCTGAGGGACGCAGCAGCTAAACACAACGAGTCTTATCCATGTGTGCACAGAGAGGGGCTCTTTATACACATACACACGCTCATTCATTTATGTGTGTGCATTCACATACATACACACACACACACACTCACACAGCGTACAGCCCAGATTAATGACTAAATCAATTATATGCATACAGTGTTTGCTTGTCATCCTGTATACTTTTCTTTTTTACAACACAGCTTCAATTTCCCAAGCTACTAAAGCTCTATCCTCGTTTCCTCTGAATCTGTATTCAGCAAGGTCATCTCTCACTGCACCAAGAAACATTTCCCAAACACAGGATGTCTTTGCTATTGTAATGTCAATAGTCCCCAGTCCAATTCATTGCAATCAACATTTGTCAATACACGAGCTGCTTAGAGCAACACTTTAAGCTGAGGATGCAGCTCATTCATTAGATGAGACCTTGTTTTGACTCCGAAATATATTCAGATAATAACAGGATGGACTTGGAATCTTATTCAACCTTCTCTCGGGAAATAGATAGCAGTGTTGTATGTCAAGAACACCCAAAACCGAGACAGTCATTACTAAGACCAGTGTATCAAGACCGAGACAAGAACAAGACTTTGAGGGGTTGAGACTGAGACAAGACCAAGACCAAGGCAGGGCGAGACTGAGTCAAGACCAAGACCAGACTAAACAACTGAAACATACAGTATATACACAAGTAGCTATATGTATAGCTAAATCCCTTTTGGGTGAGTAGGTGGAGCGATTTCTAGAGAGTTTTGGTACAGAGGCAGCTGAATTTACACACGCCTGTGTATTTTCTTTTAGAAGTTGTTTTGCAAATAAACTCTTTAAAAAATATGATGAATAAAATGTAATAGATAAAATATCATTACCGACCATTCGGCCGACATCTCCCAGACAGCCATTGCTTCTTCTCACCTACATTCCCTTTAGGAGTGCGTGTTGAGGGAGGCGGGGAACGGCGTTAACAGTAACACATTTCAAACTAGCAATGAGTCAAGTTATCAGTTGCATTTGAAGCAGGAAGTTTTACATCCAATCACAGTAATGATGTTAAAGTATAAATCAGACAATACACAGACAATTTAGTGATATCCCAGAAGTTGTGGTCTTGAAATAAAATTCTGAGTCCTCTTCAATCAAGACTTAGAGAAGACCAAGACCTTCAAAAAGTGATCTTGAGACCGGTCTCAAGATCACCACCTGTTCTCAAGTACTAAAACACTGATAGATAGATAAATAAATACTAATTAACCCTCATCCTGCCAACATATGTAACATATAGGACCACTGGGTTTGCTGTGGACCCCAAGAATAAACTACTGTCAGAAATATCCGTGGTAGCAAAACATTGACTTATGCTTACTATACATTGAGTTATGTAATTACTGTCATCTGAAGCAAAACCCAAAGGGATTGTTTGTATGTTAGCAAAGTGAGTCCATTTTCATATTGTGTAAAATGAAAATATATAATTTCCTTTACTGCAAATTGCAGCTTTTATCCCAAGTTGAATCCACAGTACATGAACACTTATTTACCAACCTTTGATTCTGGAATCATTTTAGTTTTCACTCATTTCAAATAAATGTTATCTGTGATATACTTATTTGATGAAACCAACCGAAGACCCATGGCAAACATAAACTCAATAATAAATAGTTCTATCTATTAAAACTGCAGAGGGGAAATTGGGTGCTTTTGACTGGTTCCATTGGTATTTTTAAAAAGCACTAATTAAAAGAGAAATAGAAAACAATGATATGAAGTCATTAAAAACACATTTTATTGACACAGTCATGAACAGTTGGAATGATAGAATAAAGCACCTGCGGGTTATGTCTTAAAGTATACCCCTTGGGTTTTCGGGTAGCCCAGTCAATAGGATAAGGGTTAAAAAAAGCATTGTATTTTTTTGACTATTAAAGACAAAACTGATCAAAGCCAAACATTTAATTTAGAAAAGCAAAAATGTGTCAATCTAAACGTAAACTATAGATTCTACCACTGCCTCTTTTATATGACAGGAGGAAGGGAGTGAAGACAATTTATAAAATCTAGAAGACGAGGAAACCAAATGCTATAAAAAGAAAATACGATCGAAATGACACTTTATAGGGAGCAGAGGGGTCCCTGCTCTTGTCAGTAATGAGGATGCCCACTGAGCTCAGTAAAAGAGCTTTCATGTAGTCATGCTCCATCTGCTCGGAGGAAACTACAGAGACAAAGTTGCAGGGCATTATGAGGGAGTAAAAGTGCAAGTGTCTTAATGTACATTTGTATTTATTTGTTGATAATTGTCATTCTTATAAGATTAGGCTGGCATTGTTTACATCTTTCTTATTTTCAACAAATCCCATTAAAGGACCAAAACAGCGTATTAGTCCATCTCTCAGCACTTTCCATCTTCAAAATGCCGACAAGATATAATGACAGTGCATTTTTTTAGTAATTATCTTTGACATTTGAAGATAAACACATGTATGTTATGCTGCTCTATTACCACTTGTTGAGACAAACTAGGGATTACACTTTAATTTAATTAAACAATCATAACCTCATCATTGAGAAACTGTGAATGTGCAATGCTTATAAAAAAAATTAGTAAATAAGAGAGTGTGTTTTTAACTTCAGCTTGATATTTACAGTATTGGGTAGTATAAAATATTCAATGTATGATTAGCAAATGTAACAATACATAATTTATCAACAGAGGGTTGCATGCATTCATTTTATAATGATTCAATTATTTGTCCTAATTTAATCATCACAACATAATAAACAACTGTGTGCATTTCTCACTATACAGTTTAGTCAAGTCTAGTTTAGTCAATGTAGTTATCCAATAACCAATCAACTTGCAGCAATACACCGAAATATGTCTACAAGTGATGCCAAAGAACTTTGCTTTCATACGATAAGTGGAAAAAAATGCCAGTAGTGCCATAAGAACATTTCTATTTCCAAAATAAGTCAACTTTTCTCCTTTTAGCCTATTTTAGCTCTTTGTTTTAGTATCTTCCTGTAGTGATGAATTCAGTCTCAGTGCTCTATTTGACCTTGCTGGTAGATATTTATAGCACTGTTCCAGAGCTCTGGCCTTATTGTAAATTCCTAAGTGGATATTTAATAAATAAAAGCCCTAAGCCTCTTCCATTGGACGGTATTCTTACTTGTTGTACTATATGCCACAGTTCCTTTGATTAGCATATAACAAGTCCAGCAATACCTGATGCCACATGAAGTTCAAAGCCTCTGTGACTCTGAGTTACAGCTTGCAGTGTAAACCAACACTGAGTTTTGTCAACACACAACACACAGTGTCTAAATAATTGTTTTTGAGAATATGCAACAAGCCCACTGACATTTTTTACTCTGTCATTAACGTTGTCTCTTGAGATTGCCAAATGTCATTTTTCATTGTTCATTGCTTGCTAATCTGTCCGGAAGTATGTCAAGCAACTGCTCAACTGTGGTATCGTCAGTGTCTTATTTATTAATTACATTTCTCTTTGTTACAGTATGTTCACATTCATTATATACACAAATATGAAAATAAAAATAGTGCTGTATTATTTGGCTGTAAACCACTACTGCATTTTTAAGCATAGCTGCCAAAATGTCCCAAAAAACAACACATGCCAGTAATGCTGCTTCTCTATAGGGTTGGGAAACCTGCCCTGAGCCATGCCATCAGCAACTGTAATCAGAGCCATGACGCATGAGTGGTTTTCCCAACAACAGTTCATTGTTTCTGATTATTTACAATGAAAAATGTATTTAGATAACCAAGGAGAAATAATCATATGCTAGTAGCTAGATACTAGCTAGCTACTAAGGTTAGCTCGCTGTCATTGACATCAACAGTCAACAACAATGTCCATTATAACACTTCACTTCAGCATGTATTAATTAGTAATGCTTAGCAAAATAAAAAGATGTATTTAGACAACCAAGGAGATGTAATCATGTTGTTCTACTAGTTAGCTAGATACTAGCTAGTTCGCTACGCGCTAGATAGCTAGGTTAGCCTGATTGTTTGTTGGATTTGCGAGATCCTGCAAATAAAACTCAACGGGGTAAGCGGGTGTTCTCGAAGCGTAGCTCCTATGACGCCATTTTAATGCTACACTCACCCGCCGTTAGCATCCCATTGACTGACATTCATTTGCTGCCACTTTGACAGCAAATTACTTTACATCTGAAGTGTTTAAAAATGTAAAAAAAAAAACGATAACGTATAACAGGCTCCACTACCTAATGCCTTACGTTATGCCTCCATAGCAGGCGTTTTTGTAAAAATAGGCTAACGATTGTGTCAAAACCATGCGACCTACTGTCGCATAGTCGATAAATCACCATATTGTCAGGAGAAGCACGCATACAGTTTTGACTTACATTAGCTGTTTAATGTTTCCTAGCATTTTAGTTAGCAATAATTAGCCTGTGCCTATGTTATCTCCTAACATACACCTACACTCTCTGTCTTTGCAAGATTGGGAATGATGGAGATTTCTCTTAGCACAGCTGCCAGAAGACTTACAACTTTCAAACAGGTTAATCACGTTACATCTACGTAGATCTAAGCTCAGTGGGAGGATGCGCAGTAACGCTCAGCTATCACCGGAAACGTGCTTCTAATAGTCACTTGTCTCCGTCCAGAGCAACTGCCTATGATAAAACTTGATATCTCGCAAATAAAACTCGATATTTCGCGAATGAAACTTGATATCTCGCAAAACAAAGTCAAGATCTTGCAAAACAAAGTCAAGATCTCGTAAAAGTGTTTGTCCCCAGTACATGTTATTTTTATTTTATTTTATTTTTTCCCTCCATGTCACCTCTAGGGCTTGGTATGTTGGTTATATATTCTAGTATTAATATTCTGTTGACTGTGTGTTGAGGATGTCAGAAACATTGATGAACGTGGTTGGTGATGTAATGTAATGGATGCTGATGTTGTTGACGATGTTCTTTGTTGATTATATTGTGTCAATTTTTTAGGCTGATATGCACTTTTCCTACCTTATGTAGGTTACTTTGACGCTGCTATCCATGCATCTTGTACTGGTATTATTTGTACTCATACTGTTCCAGTTGTGTTCCAGTTGGAGTGTGTGTGTGGAACTTGTATGTATTTAAATGTCTTGTATGTGTTTTACTTGCTGCACACCTAATTTAACACAGTAGTTAGTTATAGCCCAATATCACATAGTACAAATTTGCTTTAAGGGGTTTCTCAATCTGTCCAGCATACTAGACCCCTTGCCCTTAGACCTTAGTTTCAGATAAAGAAAAAAATCCCTCCAAAATGCCCTCTAATGGGGAAAAAAATGGAAGAAACCTCAGGAAGAACAGCAGAGGAGGGATCCCTATCCCAGGATAGACAGACATGTACAAGATGGTATATGTACCAACAGAATAAAATGACAGTATAGATCATTCAAATGATACAAATGATACAAAATGGATCTGGGACAATGTCAGCAGCTTCCAGGTGTCACCAAACCACTAGAGCATGAGCCACACAATCTCCTCTCCACCACCTTGTTAGGTTAGGTCTTCATATGTTTGCTGCTTCTTTTACCATTCCTTAAAACTGATCCACTGACAGAAAAGCACCAATTAATACTTCTATCATGTTACGTAAAACACATTTGAGTAACAAATATCACATCATTTGTATGCAGCTACTTCCCCAAAAAGCCTTTATGTGCTTTCCCAGTGAAAAGCTTTTAATTTGTAGCAGCAGCAGGAAATGTGCAGTGCAGCATTAGCAGTATCCATAGTACAGCTGAAGGGGAGAGGATCAGACAAGAGAGAGGCTGCAGTGCACTGTGTTAGATGAAAAGTACTGTAAGAAAAAAAGAATGTGGGAGTGATACAGAACTTCAAACCACAGACACTTGTGTTTTATACAGGAGCTACAAAAGAGAGAGGACAGGATGAAACATGTCTGGGGACTGTTGACTAAACCCAGCCTCAAAATCTTTCTTCTCCATTGCTACTCTTTAGCTGTGTCCCAAATTCTGGGCATGAAGACTACTTAAGAATACTTTGAATTCCTAATATTAGTCAGATTGGTGAAGCCAGTTTGTCGGCCTGCTACAAGCTTTGGATCAGTGCTTCATTAGTGC
Organism: Percina caprodes; assembly: GCA_013375575.1. Classification (NCBI taxonomy): domain Eukaryota; kingdom Metazoa; phylum Chordata; class Actinopteri; order Perciformes; family Percidae; genus Percina; species Percina caprodes. The sequence continues at coordinate 3,787,563 of JABXJD010000017.1, read as the reverse complement.
TGAAACACCGCTGACATTTCCAGTCTGGTGTGGATTTGAGGTACAGTCAGGATACAAAAGGGTGCCTCCTCCCCCTCCAAATTAGATTGTCTAACCTCACAGATGTTAGATAATAGTGCATTTGGGCACTCCTCATCAACTCAGAGTCAAATTCCATTTATATCTCCAAGTTGGTGCCTTCAAACAGCCAACACAGTATTAATCCAACTAGTAAACTTAGTGTCTATGTACTGTATCAAGGTAATGATAAAAGCATCAATGTAACACTATCTGCAATAAACTTTATTAAACACATATCCAAGCTGCTAAAAGGTAAAAAAAAAGAGGGTAAGTGTTAACAATATAAATAGTGTTTAATAGCAAATAAAAATGAATATGAAAATACAATTAATCAGTTTTAGTTCATTTTAATCAATTGACTGAAAGGAAAGAAAAAAATCCAACTTTTTTTTTTCAATCCATCCAAATTATTTAACTCACGGTGTGATTTGTTTTATTCAGTCTGTTGTATCTTTAAGTAATCACATAGCCCTTTAGTCATATTTTTGCTTTGGACGATTAATACCGGGTGCTGTTTGTTTGACAGATTGCATAGCTGTGCATTCTTCAAGCTCTTTCTTAGACAGACACCTTCGTCATCAGTTGTTTGTCACTTGTGGTGGCCCCTGAGGAGTAAGCCTGCTTCGCCCTGCGTGTGTCAGGAGATGATGGCGAGATATCCCCTTTTCTGCTTTCTCACGCTGTTCTGCAGCTGCCTGACTCAACATAATATCCACACGACTTGCTACACATTTAAAATGGTTGAGTCAGTAGCTGTACAAGATGTTTTCCACCTTCACCTGTGATTTTTCTACAGTTTGAGCATCCTCCAATAAACATTGTGTTCACCCGTCAAAGAAGAAAATGCTGCACATGCTGTGAAAGTATCTGGCATATTCTCAGTACATGACTTTATTCCAGTTCTGTAAGTTAGAGCCAGACATGCACAGCTTGTTTAGTTGCTATCTGTGATACTCCAGCCCCATTTCTAATAAAGTAATAAGGTGTTTGGACTCCTTTCAGATTTAAGAATCTGTCAGAAACATAACTGGCTGTTAAGATAAAGGATCTTGCTGAAATCCAACGTTTGTTCAAAGAATTGACTAATTCAATCAGACAAACTATTTCAACAGGATCTCACGGCAGTTCATGAAATGGTCACCTTATTTTTAATCTATTTAATGTTTATGTTGTTTTATCGTGGTGGTGAGCACGCATTTTAATCTTATGTATTACAATTTATCCTTTTTTTCGTGGTGCTCAGTACGTAATGGGAAGCATCTATACGGAGGTTGGGTTTAGGACAAGAGCAAAGGGGAAATGACACACCACACGCCGGGACACAACCTGTGGTCTCTGGGGTACGCGCAACAACAACAGGACGGTTGTGTTTATTAAAATAACAACGGGGAAATGACACGCCACACGCGGGAGACGGTCTCCAGGGTGAAAGTCCTTTGTTGTTTGACCCATCCACCATCCCAACCAACCTCCCTGTGTGTATTTTTGGCTTTTCATTCTACTCACTACACACATGAAAGATGATCCCAAATACATTCAAATACATTAGATTCAAATGTATGCTCACCAACAGGAAAAAACGACATAAACGTGTCTATGTACACAAATCAATAGACTAAATAACGTGACCATTTCACAAACTGCAATGAGACTGGGTTGATTATTTTATAACCTGAAGGTAAAGGAAGTAATTTGAACAGGTCCTCCAAACCTAACTGTAAGCAGTTGTTGATAATACTCCTCTTTCTGATACGATTCATTGGAACATTTCATAATTTAGTGCCCCTAGCGGTGGCAGGAAATACAACCCACAGGAGCCATTTCCGTCCTCATATCTAGGCAACAATACAAACTTGTGGTTTTGGTTCAAATCACTACATCTGTTACATCATTTCATTTGGTAGTTCTTTGTTTTGTAAAGTTAAAAAAAAATTTTTATTTTCAAACAGGACACGAACCCCAGTCTCCTGAGTAAAAGTCTTGTTGGTTTGACCTATCCACCAACCAAAAATGCATCCACTTACACGGCAGTTGGCCCTCTTATATATATATCTGTCACATTACTACTAGTCTTGCTTTGCCTGACCGTCTACACGCTGTGAAGTGGAGGAGAGTCTGTTTACTCAACACAGCATTTCAGGATGGGAAAAAAACATGCTCTGGTTTATTGACATTCATTTAAACAAATCACAATCATTATGGGAGGAGCTAAACTTGGCACCGAGCCGCTGTTAAATAGTTGTACTCAGATTGGACAGATTATCTAGCTAGCTGTCTCAGTTTACCTTGCAGAGATCTGAGGAGAAGTCCTCATAAATCCCGCAAATTAAAATTTTAAAGAAAAAAATACAAAGAAAGAGGAAGGAAACAGAAAAGATATGCATCCAGCGGAATTTCCTGCAGCACTGAAATAATCGGAAAGTGGAACTTTGAGCATATACTACCTTACTACCTACTTTGCTCCCGTCATAGTTACTACTGCCACTAGAGAGCACTGCCAATATAAACGTATATGTGCGTAGAAATTGCTGCTTGAACAAACAACTTCTGGGGTCCATTTGAATTGTGGTACTGGCAGTCTTCTTCATTAATTTGAACAATGCAACCTTAAGACAAATACATCACTTGCATACATAAAACGTTAAAAGGTTGCAACTTAATGACAGCGTTCACTTTTGTGAGCACAATAATTGTAATCAATAATTCATTCAAAATAACATCCAAGTTGTAATTAACGGGAATTGTCCTATAAACATGCCCCCGTCTTTGTTTTTGTATTGCTTTACATTCAGGCATTGGACACATCGATGCTTAAAGGAGACACTAATGAAGGTTGATATGGTAGAGGGCAGACAGATGCTGCAGTGCCTTCTACCTCCCTCCCCTATTCTCTAATTCTCTCTCTCCTTCGCTGCCCTATTCGACCCCGGTTAAGGCTCTCCGCTCACTTTTGTTTATCTGGCAGGGGATATAGATGCAGCTCCTCCTCCCCTTTCCCAAAACTCTCCCGCTCTGTCTCCCGCTCTGTTTTTCTTCCCTGAAAGATATTTCCAAATGAGTGAGCCCAGACCCCAGCTGCCTCTCTGACGCATTAATCACTTGGCTGCCGCCCCCTTCACTCCTACATGCACATACACACTGGGTTCACACACACACACACACACACACACACTCGATAACCTGGTTTGTAATATAAACACATGTCAACGCACACGACTTGAGCAGGTAGAGAGAGAACACAGCAGGATGATACACACATACACAAAGCATCCGCCCACCACTCAAGTGATCTTGACTCTATACTACACCAACTCCCTCTCTCTTCATCCAGCCATGGCTCCCGAATGACCCTCCATTTTCCTCATCATTAGCGACACCAACGAGCAGCCGCATTCCATCCGTCCATCCCTCCCTCTTACCCTTTCTGCCTCCCTCGCCGCTTCTCTGTTTACTTCTTCGATTTCTTTATTTGAATCCGGCAGAATACCTCCCCGCTGTCTCCTCTGAGCAAAGAGGGGCATGAAAGGCGGGAGGCAGAATAGGGGAACAGAAGGGAGGAACGCCTGCTTTAGATGTTAATTTGTAGGAAATCATATGTAAAGTGATGCACCTGGTTTATGTAACTACCCCGTAGGAGATGAGTGGAGGATGTTACACATCCTGACAGTGAAACCGCTTGATGAGGCTGCAGTCATGAATGTCATGAAGTCATCACGCTCATGTGGGCTAATTCAGTTTGTAGCGATATGATTATTTTTGGACTAATGAGATTAACTTTCAGGAACACTTACAGCTGCACTAATGAATATATATATTATTATATCAACTGCTGCTCCCCTCAGCTCAATGGCAGTTTTAGGCATGTTTTAGCTCAATGCTTTAGTTATCTACCATGCAAAAAAAGAAATTCCAGCTGTAACAATCTGTTGGTGTTGTCAGTAAAAAGACTATTAAACCTTACATACTGTATACTACCTGCCCCTTCTGAATGGCACACAATGTTAGCGATTAGCAGCTGAAGAGAGATATTTTTCTTATACGCTGGAGAAGAAATTAGACTTACATTACATCAGGTGTAGCCAGAAATGACGCCAATGAATCCTACTGTTGCCCTGCGCCTGCTTTAGTGTTTTCACATACTGGAATTTCTAACTTTGATACAATACCTTTCTCTACCTTTCATCTGTTGTCAATTTCTCCTTTCAAAATCAAAGTGGCACTTTGTTATGAAATGTATGGAGAGCATTGATGTTCCCAAGGTGGTGATCCTTAAACTGGTTCCAGACCTATGAATCACCACCCTACATCTTCAATTTTCTCTGCGATTCAAGTGAGTCCAGTGTTTTTCTCTTTGAAAGATGTGGGAAATGAGCCATCAATCAGAGCTTCGTATGTAAGATTGAGAAAAGGGACATCTTGTTTCAGATCCAGAAAAACAGCTACACATTTAACACAGGATCCTTCCTAGTGCCACGCTCAGTACAAACAAGTTGCTGATCTTTACATCCAAGAGGTTCGCATGTCAGTTGTAGGGAACAGTGCACCCTCTAAGGGACGCTAAGAGGTGCTTTTAAACTCTAGTGTTGATGTTACCTCATGGAATCTGTGTTGAATTTCTCTAAACATCCATTTAGATACATGTTAGATACATGTACAAACACTTTAGAATCAATTTTGGAACAGCTGTTGCATATTTATCAATAATTACTATATAATTACCCTAATTTTCCCAAAGAATCATTTACATTATAAACACTGGACTAACCTGACATACATATTTTAACTCCAGGTTAATTGCATTGCAGCTTCCTTAAGCTAATGTGATTATGTCCATGAATCAGCAATGCTTGAAATAAAGGTTTGTAAAACACTTTTTCTGATTTGAAATTGCTGCAAAATTGGCAGGTGAAAACACAGAACAAAGAGTGGCTGAACATAGGATATAAGAGAATGCAAATATATAGAAAATAGACAACTAGGGGATTTTTCAAATGCAATGTTTTTTATGAACAAATAAGAATGTTGCAGCACACTTGAAGCTGTAAAGGGCTTTTTATTTACTGGCATTGTTGAAAATTTGCTTTGCGCTCATTAAGTTCGACGAGTAACAAAGGTGTGTTGTGTGGCACACAGAAGCAGTGGTACCACAAAAGACAATTACATGCTGACTGCAAGCATGTTACACCCTATAAAGCTTTTCACACTCTTCTTACATAATGTGTCACAAATCCACTGAGCATCAGTGGGAGAGGTTGTGTGTGTGTGTGCGTGTGCGTGTGCGTGAGTGTGTGTGTGTGTAATGGGTGGGGGGGTTATTGGAATATAGCAGCGGGAACTATTTCGTAATCATTGCCAATGCCTTTAATTTATGTAAAGTTATTTTATTTAAGGTGGCTATATGTAATTTTTAGTTTGTGTTGATTCTAGCGGCCGCTTTAGACAAAATCTGCAGTGTTTTTACCACACCTGCTGTTGTAAAGGTGTTTTCTTTACACTGATGTACTGCCCACAGTAGAATACTGAGTTACCGTTACCGGGAGGCCATAGAGTTGCAATTAATGTTTTCCTCGGACAGAAAATCATCCATTTACAGTAAATGAGTATGTTACAGATGTCGTGTTGCATATGGTAACTCAGCCAATCAGAAATAAAGATGATTCAAATACCTTAAAGGGATATGCCACCGTTTTTTGAAATAGGGCATAACACGGTCTCCCTTAGCTGTAGATGCGCTGCAAGGGGAGACCGTGATAAACCATATTTCAACAAATGTTGGCGTATGCCTTTAATTGATACATTAATTAACATGTTTTCCTGCATTAAGGCATGCATGGGATACTATTATTCCTTGTACATCACTGATAGTTCATGCATGAATTCATGATAATTCTTGTACCATTATTATTGTATTATAAAAAGTTACCCAGAATTGTATTCATAAGTTAAAAATGTCCTCATATTCATTTAAAAACTTCTTGATAAAGGCTTATATAATCCTCACAGGTTTTGAAGAAGCACACAGTGAATGCAGACATTTGCATTTAAAAACACCAACACAGAGCTTCACTTTGTATTTCACAAAGGGACGGAGAGGACATTAAGTAATTATTCTGGGATCACAAGGAAGTATTATATATTAAATTAAATTATATTATTTTGAATTGGCAAATATATGATCATGGTTGTGGCAGTTTGCTATGTGAAGAACATGTCAGATCATTGAAGGTGTCGTCTGTACTTACTGTATTTCGCTCCCTTCAAGTCTCAATTCCTTCATGTTAGAGGATAACAGAAGCGAACTGCTACCACCATAAGAAAAGATCTGCTCATAAATGTACATAATACATAATTTTATTCATAAATTAAAAATATTGTCATATTTATTTCAACAACTCTTGATAAAGAGATCTTTTTTCTAACTAAATGTAATGGTGTTTTGGTATTTCTACAACTGAGTAAACTCCAATATGTTTAACTGGGCTCTGAAAAATACTTCAAAACATAATGTATCACTATACAACAAACCCTGTAACACTTCAAGGCTATGCCAATGTGAAAATATTCTTTCACCTCTGTTAAGGCTTCAGTGTTGTTAGGATTCATTTACTCCACTCAGGATTATGAATTTGAAAAACTGTGGCTATTAATTTTCAGTTAATGACAAAATGCTAAACAGCCATCGTATGATGCATTGTAATGTGCCACCCACCAGGGTTCTATAAAACCATTTACTGCTCAGTAAAACTTCTAAACACATTAAAAGGTACACAAAACATCAATAATAGAACAATACAAATTTGTGAGCACCTTTTGTACTAGTTACTCAACAGAACGTGTACATCTTTGACAGGTAAAAGCTGTAAAATGTGATGGCAAACAGATAAAATGTTGTGTTGATCCCTTCACTTGGAAATATAATGTGTACCTCGGACACACAAAGGTGTGGTATGCTGCAATGACTTTTCTTCGGACAAAAACTGGGTCTTTTTTCATTTTTATAGCCACACATAACAAGGGGTGTGAATCTTCACTGGTGTCACGATTCGATTCAGTTATGATTCTCCTGTCAACGATTCGAATCGCTTCGATAGCTCGACAATAAGTCACCTCCTCAATATTATTATAAATTGCTACATGCAATTTATAGACAAATTCAAGCAGTCAGATACGTTTGAGCTCCCTGTTTTATTGTATCTGGTCTTAAAGGCCCAGTGTGTAACGTGTTTACTTGTTTATTATAAAAATCGGTGTTGCCTGTTCCTTTTTCATGAATGTTTACCACCATCAATTTCTTGTAAAAAAAAAAAAAAAAGTATTCCTTTTTGCATGAAATTTTACATTTTCATTTGCATGATCTGAGGTAGATGCTCCATCTTCATGCACCATCTCGTAATACGTTAACCGGTAAGGGACATACAGGATATACTGCTCTGCCTTTTGCGTTTTCGCTGTCACATGATAAACTCACAGGTGCTGCTAATGCTGCTAACTGGTATCATTGCTTCCGCCCCGGCAAGTCTGAAGAAGGAAACATGGAGGATCACACGTATTCAAAATCTAAATTTCAAGAAAAAGAAAAAGGATATTGAAAAGAGCAAGAGACCGGCTTTTTGAAGCATGAAGGCTACCGTAGCTGTAATACGTACTTTAAACTGCGTGGTGGTGGAAAATCCTACACATCGGACCTTTATAAAAAAAAAAAAAAGACACTTCTTGAATGTAGGAGTCTGAGCACAACAGACAGAAGGTAAACAACAAAAAGGCAGTGACCAGAAAATCAACAAGTAACATCATTAGGCAATAATCTATTATGGTCTGTCACCACTGCATCGATGCAGAATCGTCCAGGTCCGCATCGCGACCGTTAATTTCAACACCCGTATAACACATGTACGTTTCTTTTAAAGATGACAAACAGATGCATTCATACAACATGTTGTGGTGCTGCTGTGTTATTTAATAAGAGACACTATGGCTGCGGATGTACTATAAGAAGACTGAGACAAAATCAGAGCCTTACTGTAGAGTCTGATCACTAAACTGACAAATGTGATCATCTTCTCCAAACTCTGTATGTCATAACTTTGAGCTTCCCTCAGGGCAGTCTACACAGAGATTAACTGAGCTGCCTCCTTCAAATCCTCACCAAGCCGGATTCCACTGTGTGAAGTGGTCAGGCCATACAAGGATCTTGACCTTTTCTCAGCTGCCTCCGGCTGTCAGTCGGATGTTCTATCACAGCATTCACACGGCAAGTGGCTTGGTTGAAGGGTAGTTCTGTTCTCAAAGATTGTGGTTAAAATGAGGGGCTTCAGTCATTGTATGCATTAAATACACTTTAAAAAGCAAGGTCATAGATTTCCTCTTTGGTGTTGCCTTTTGTAAGGTAATGGAAAATGCAACCACGGCAAGCATGGGTGATCATGTTTGAGTGATCATGTAAAACTTGCCCTTTGTTCGCAAAGAAGTTTGACGGACCTGAGCTTTTGTTAAATCACCTGATCCCCCCACCGCTCGTGTTTCTTGCCCTCTAGACCTATGTTTTGCAATGTGTAAGTAAATGTCCCCCATTATTACATATGAGCTGAATTATTACATATCTGCTGCATACATATGTGAAAACATGCAATCAGACATTGGCAGAACATAGTGAACACAGTCACTTTCACGTTCGGTCTCACGCACACACCTAGACACACACACAAAAGCTCTGGCCCAGAACACAAAGATGATTTTATTCCATTAGCAGGAGCTACACCAACAGAAAGGAGAAAATGATTGTCGTCTGTTCAATAAGCATGCAGCCAGATACACATGTTCCTCGAAATGTCAGAGGGAAAAATTAATATCTCTGGATTGGTTGTGGTGATCACAAGCAGTGCAGTAAGCAAAGTGGCGCGCAAATGTTAAGTGCTTTACAATTTACTATGTAATATTCCTGTATGTTGCATCATGTTTCTCATTGAGACAGGGTATGAATAAATGCATGTCTAACAGTAGAACTTATAAAAAATGCAATACTACTGCTTTTACAACTAATAACACCACAGGGAGAGCTGGGGTGGGGGAAAAAAGAAACCTTGACAGTCTAACGCCTGGATTAATATCTAATATTTTTAGCAAGCCTTTTATCCTTCCATCCTTTGTAAAAAAAAAATAAAATAAAAATATTTGTAATTTACTAAATAAGATCTACAAATAAAATTGTAAGTCTGACAGAGGGTTTGATTTCCTGATGAAAATCTTTTTCACTGTCACGGTGGCCATCTGTGTGACTGACTTTAGATGCCTTCCTCATTGAATCAAATGGAAACATGCAGCTGTTAGCCCAGGCAAATGGAACATGGCATTTTTTCTTAACATTGCAGCCTTAGTGAATTCGGGCCCCAGGCTAGCTTTGTGCAGTGCAGTGTGGAGTGTCATTGTCTGACAACTTTAATCTTGGATTGGCTGCCTCGACTTTTCGACATGGATGGCCAAGGGCTAAAATCTAGCCCCCTTTTCAGTGCCATGGGCCAAATATGTTACACGCCGTTGAAAAAAGTTGGACACACCAGAGGTACAGGACTCTGCCTAAGACACATAAAAAAGATAGAATTTGACCATTTAACCTTATCTATTTGTATTTGTCAAAAGTATGAGATGCCTTTAAAGGCCTATAGCATTAAACTGCATTATTCATCATATGCTCTTGTAAATCTACATATACCACTATAAATCCAGCAAATATTATATAATCCTATGTTGAAGAATAAACAATAAACATTATACCTCATCTAGAACTGACGTAACAGCTGTTATATATTATATATAATGCTATTACGTCATATAACGTTATATGTTACGTTTTATTTATATATATATATATATATATATATATATATATATATATATATATATATATATATATATATATATATATATATATATATATGTAGCGTTTAGACGAATTAGCTGTTAGCTAAACTAATGTGAGACCACTGATGTGGAACAGAGTGTTGTAAAGAGTGCAGTGTCGTAAATCCTCTTACATCAGGATTATCATCTGCGCATGTGCAAACATCTTATCTGTTTGATACACAGATCAGTGTATGATTTGAGTGTATTTCAACAGTTTTAAAAAGTCCCTGGAAGCAGCTCTATAACTGAGCGTTAATCATTTAACTGTGACAAAAAAATAGAACAGACTAAATATTGCTTCATATTTACTCATGTTGTTCTGAAATGAATGAAAACCAGTAGCTTTTGGATCTAAAAATTCAGTTTTAGCATGAAATTCAATATACTGTGTTTTGTCATTGTCAGTGAAAAATAACTATCCAGCAATTAGGCTATCCTAAAATCAAATAATATTTTCCAGCAGCTGAGTCTCTGACTCAGCCTCTGACTTCTTGGCATACACACATACAGTCTATTGGATAGTCTATGTTTCTGTGCGACTGTTGGCCTCTTCAACCGTCAGTGGACAAATGGATGGTGATGGTGCCTTTGTATTTGTGTGCGAATGCACAAGCTCATTTATGATAGCAAAAGGCAAATTGAATGATACATTTAAACATTTCGAGGAAATGCATTAAGTGTAGCGCCTCAGACTAGCAATTATATATTCCTCCTGCCATCTCTGATGGGTCATTATCATAATTTCTATTTCAGTAAATGTGAGTGTCTTCTACTGTTCTCTAACTGATGTGCAGGACTGTCATCTAATACTAAATGTGTCTCACTGAAAGCTTCAATGTCAGTGTTTTGTTTGAAGGGAGTGTATTGTTAGTCCTGTCCTCCTGCCCCTCAGTTGCTAAACTAGGTGCTCCAACACTTGTCACACGTCTCAAAGAGCTGTGTCATGAAAAGGCCCTCACAGGTTTTGTACAAGCACTAAGTGAATGCAGTCATTTGCAGTTAAAAATCAACACAGAGCTTCAATTTTTCAAAGGGACGGACAGGACATGAAGTTTTTATTCTGTGATCACAAGGAAATATTTTGATCTCTTTCTGGATAGAAAATTTTTTATATGATCATGGTTGTGGCAGTTTGCCATCATGAGTAATGTTATGTCAATTCATTGAAGGTGCCCTCTGTACTTGTTTGTTCTGGTGCACATTCTAGCAAAAGATGAGATTGAGACAAAACAATCAAAACATAATGTTATTGTCATTCTGACTTTAAACTCACATGTGGCCCTAATCATCTTATAGAAACTCAACAGGGAGAATTGTTTGTCCTCCAATGCCCGGTTTAGTCACAACCTAGCTTAAAGGAGAATTCCGGTTGATTTCAACACGTAGCTCTGTTGTTTGGAAATTTTAAGTGCTGTCAGTAGAGAGAAAAACAAAACCAATCGGTGCTGCCTACACCGTGTTATCCTCCTGCTAGAGATAGCACCCAACAGGCTTGAACAGGGCAAGTTTTAAACGTGTTTTTAGCCTCTAAACATGTTCAAAATGTCATCAAAAGTGCCACCCATGTGCAGTGATTCCTTCTGAGGGAACCCAGTAAACACAGTTTTGCAAAACAAAACACAAAGCAGCAGAAACACAATAACAAAAGAAAAGAAGCAAGTTGTGCAGATGAGATTTAAAAAAATATATAAGCAAATACTGAAGTTATGTAATCCAAAACAGGAAATTATCTTGATGTTCACTTGCGATGGACCACATAAGCAAATTTCAATGATACACTTTTTCATTTAAATTACACATGAAAATGAATTGAAGCCCGTGGATGGGTGCCTGTGAAAGGAATATAAAAACACACACAGCAGCATACTTACAACAAGCTTAGCTCTGCTGTAACTGTATGTGATTAAAGGGACTAAAACATACAAAACCACTGGTATGGTACTTTTTTAACACAAAAAGCCTTTGTGAAAGTACCCATTGGTCATATTAAGTGGACATCATATTATACAATGAAAGGTTTTCCTATAATAAACTATAAAAGCTTTGGCCCTTGTTTTTCCCTTTTTTTTAAACTGGCACACCTCCCTCTCAAGACTTTGATGCCAAAAATACTTCTTGAAAAGCTTCATGTTGCTGCTTCAAACAGCATTCGCCCACCACGATGTCAAATGTGCTTTTTCTGTTGCACCTTTGACAGTGTCCTTGGTGGCCAGCACACATGCTTGTTGTTGGCTGTTAATTTGAGTAAAGCCCCGCGCCTCCCCACACCACCTTCCAGTGTGTCAGAGTTGTTTATTTATCACAACAGGAACAATTAGGCAGCTGACAAGGAGGCCGCCGTTTGAAGTCCTTCGTACTACCTCCACTGGCTTAAAATACAACTTAGCAGACACCTTGCAGCACCCTGCTGCTGCCGCCTTGTAACCTTCAGTGGATGCCTTGAAATGCATTCTGTAGTGTGTTAGCATATTATCATAACCAGATGCCCACCCCGCCGCCCACCTCTGCACATGTTTGAAAAATGAGGTTCGGTCTTGAATATTAAAGATGGCGAGGTTCATTTATTTAGGGCTGTGTTTGGGCCACCAAGGGATGCTCATTTGAATCTCGTTTGTTAAGCTGTCTATCCTTATCTATCAGCATCAGAGGATGCAATTTCACTCTTCCCTCCTCATCCTCCTTGTCTCCTAAATGGCAGGGATATTTAGAGGTGCTTGACAACTGAAGCATGCAAATCAGCAGTTGATGTTTCCTGCGTTCTTTTAGTTTCTTTCGCTGCCCACCCCCCTCTCCGCCCCTAACTGGGCCCTTTTAGCTTTTCTTAGAAGATGTTATTTGTGGTGCTATTTTCGTAACTATGTAGGAGGAAAGCGTAATGGGGAATTACAAAGACTTTATGCATACTTTTTCTTCTTAACCTCAATTGCAAGCTTGGCAACAGTAGCCTCTTTATGTGACCTGATGTATTCTAGAACATTAGCAGTATGCACTTCATTTCTGTAACCCTTCATCTTAAAATGAAATGAAAATGAATGCAGTGATTATAAAAGTAATTCACCTACAGCCTCATATTGAACCTCATATGGGAAGCTTGTGCACTGTAATCCTTTTCCAAACTGTAACTATAATCAGAAGCAGAATTGGACAGCAGAGACTGAATTTACCGTCTATAGAGAGAAAATGAAATGGTTTTCAATGCCTCTGATTTTACAAAGTATCAGGTGGAGTATTCTCTACTCTGACATTCCCAGGGTGCCCGGAACAAATTTGTTGTTTTATCTTGTACTGTATAGCGCGTCATTGTTTCAATCATTCATCTCAGACACATTCGTTATTGTGTCTGGGATGCATCACAAGTCCATGATGGAAAGACAAGCAGACTTTCTTTGCCTTTTGTTTTTGCCTACAGTAGTTTGATAACATTTATAACAAGCATGCTTACATTTCTAACTATTTGGACATCCAGAGGACATGAAAAAGCACAAGGAAGTGCTCGGTTTGATTCTACTTTTGTGTGTGTGTGTGTGTGTGTGTGTGTGTGTGTGTGTGTGTGTACAAATTTGCGGTGGGGACGGACATAACTAGCAGCCTCCACTGGCAAGCTGCCAGGTGTTGGTTTTGTAGTGATCATTTAAAATAAATCAAAGCCACTCAAGGCTTACTATCAACTGCAACAATGGTTGCAACCCCAAAGCAGAGTCTGAGATGTTATTACTGCAGTTTTTCAAATCAAAGCTCACAGCTAGAAATAATACATTTTTCATTCTTCAGGCAGAGACGTTTGTGATACAAGGAAGTGTAGCAATCTAAGTTGCAGCTGATGACCGATGGCGGCCGTGACCAATATTTCCCGGGCCACAGGCTCGTTGAGTTTCTCTGGTCACGCAGTTCTATTTATTCCCATGGACACGCATTAAACAGTTTTGGTGTGCCACCTGCTGCATGCTGCCACTCATTTAATGTTACATTACACTAACACAATTACTAGAGATAGGAGAATTAGAGGGCACAACATTCAAAGAGCTTTTGAATTTATTGACTTCACTAATTTGTTCGGCAAAAAGTCCTGAGTGTTGTCTGCAGTGCTTGTGAGCTACAGTTACATATGTCCGCAGCGTATTATTGCATTTCCCCCATTTTTATTAAAAGTAAAACGATCCTGTTATTCACTAGAAAAAAAGCAATGAGTAGAGAAGTATATGAAAAAATTAATCTTCTTGTGATTTTTCATATTTATGTTGCGGCCCCTCTGGAGGCCCCGATCAACAGATTGAGAAACACTGTCCTATCACTCTCCATTAATATTATTTGAGGATATCCTTCCCTGTTGAGTTAGATGTTTTACCTCATGTGTTGTTTGTCATTTGTTAATGTTATGCTCAGTAATCAGTCACAGGTGAAAAAGGCTTGTTCTTTGACATATGTTTCCCTCGCTTTTTTTGCATTCACCAACACCTTGTCTTTGTCCCGTCCAGTGGTGAGTCAGAACCTGGTGACAGACAATGTGTCGGTGGTGGAGGGCGAGATGGCGATCATCAGCTGTCGGGTGAAGAACAACGACGACTCTGTTATCCAGTTGCTCAACCCCAACAGACAGACAATTTACTTCAGAGACATGAGACGTGAGTATCATCCAACGATGAATTACTGTCATGTTTGGGAGTCTACTGTGGAATAAAAGGAGTTGCCAACATGAACTTAACAGGCTGATCGGACTATTGTTGTTATGTTTTTATTTGGCCTGGTTTAATATGTCATTTTTGATTTGTACTCAGTTTGTTTATTCAGAACCATAGACTGTATAAGAGAAGTGGATTGTAGCCACACTGTAAAACTCTTCACCATAAATTTACAGTAATATACTGGCAACAGCTTCACCAGTAAAGTACTGTTTATTTACAGTATGCATATTTTTAAAATTGTAAGGTATTTTACTGTAAGTGGACAGTTTCTTACTGAATTATTTGAATTTACAGTAAAATACTGGCTGCAGTTTAATTCCCGCCATTTACTTTATTTTTCCAAGACACATTAAATACCTGTAATCTGTAACATTTGCAGATAGTGCTGTAATATTATTTCATCCCAGAATGCAATGACATTTATATTTATATGGTCCTGTATATTATTAAAACAGTAAGACACTGAGATTTTAGCTGTAAATTTACATCTATGGTTTATAGTGAACCCATTGGTTTGTGGACTACCGTTTTGAAGACTTGAGTTTGGCATTTTGGACATCGTAATCTTCATAATTTTTTCTTTGGAGTCAGAAATGACCATTTTTGGACTAGAAAGTGCTTCCGTAATTCACGTTAACCTTTATATTTGTTAGGATTCTAGTTTTGGCTAGTGAATACAGGCTTTAAACAAAATGTACTTACTGGAAAAAATAAATAGCTGACTCTGTGAGTATCTTTTAGTACAACGGAACGCTGAACAAAGACATTTAGGCAATTGACTTTGATAATTTGAAAACACACAGTGAAAGGGTAAAATTGTTAAGATGAGAACATGGACAACACCCAAAAACACAGCTATTTAAATGTGCACAGTGCCATTGATATGCATTGCTTAGCCCCTATCCTGATTGACAGGTTGCCATGGTAGCGACTTTTTAATCACAGGGTAGCTATGCCTTAAAGCACCTGCTCTATTGTCAATTTAAATAGAAATGAGACCAGAATTTACATTAAATCGTACTATATTAAAGAAGATTTAAAATGAGTGATTGAGACCATACACTCATTATGATAATGTTTACTAAGGTAACAAGTTACGTCAGAAGTATGGTCATTTTTTCATAGACATCTTTACAATTGGACTTCTTTTTTACAACCACTACAGTTGCCCCCTGCTGGCCATTAGGAAGAATGCAGGCTTAAGGCACTTCCGTATTGGCTTTACTTTTCAGACCTGGAGGCTACGTCCACTTTCTATGTTCAGAACACAGGTTGATTCGTTCCACTACATAACATAATTAACATAATTGAAAATGTAGGCAGTTAAAGCTTAATTAGCCAGCTGGTGTAACTACAGGGCTAGCTAATCATCTTGAAATAATGTCTGAACGCTTCCAAATCGTAATAACAAGAGGTTTTCTCATGTCTCCCATTTTGCTATCATGGAATGAATGCAGCATTAGAACTATGAAAGCTTTCGCAACGAATCTTCACAATAAAAGTTCAATAGATTGTTTCATGTTGAGTATGTTGTAAGACATTTAAAAAAAACATTTAAAAACATTTCTGAAACGACATGACAACCTACAGAGTACATATATGGCAAAGGTATTACACAACTGCAGTCTTAGAAGACAGAAAAAAAATCTGAAATTGTCAGTAAAGTATGCCTAGATTAGATTGTACTTTAACTAAAAATTCCAGATTGCCTTCATATGCTTGATATATAGTCCAGTGGCTGTTTAGGAAAACCGTGTCTATCATTGATCATCTAAGGGGTTATTATGAGGCTGTCAGAGGAGAAAGTATGCTAGCTGGTAGTAGACTGTCTGCTGCAAGAGAGAAATCATTCAGCTCTGCCGTATCTTTATGTGATTGATATGGAATGTGTTTAATTATAGTCTGAAGCAGTTTGATGTGATTAGATGACATGGACATCAATCTCAGTGAGGTATTTATTTATGTCAGTTTCACTGGTTCATTTTGCAGGCACTCATAAATTTAGACAGATATTTGACATATAATTTGCAATTGGTGTAAATGTAGTCAAGCTGCAGTTTGAAGACAAAGCTGATAAATTAAGACAACTATCATAAAATGTTTAGTTTAACCAAATCATGCGAATGGAACCAGCAGTAAATCTGTAAAACATTGATTAATATTATCTTACATTACTTGTAGCTACATCCAAGGAGCTGCATTAAGTTTGACCCACATGTCTGCAGCAGGATTAATACAGAATGAGGTTAATACGATCTACCAGACATGTTTCCCTTTCAGCATGTCTGCTTTAATAAAAGCAGCTAATATCCCTGAACATTTAATGACCTGTTATGTTTATTCTTATCCTGTCCAATTATCATGACACAGCTCTAATTAGCTGAATTCAGCTGGACTTATTCTTGCCAGGTTATTTATGTTTATATGTTAGAGTGTTGATTTTAACATATCATTGACCTCTGTAACTATGTGACAGAAGTATCATGTTACATTTCAAAATACAAATTGAAGGCACCTATGATTCATAGGTAGGCAAAAAGAGAGTAAATATTGGAAAAAACATTCATAATGTTGACAGAAACATTAATGTTACTGTTGCTCCGTTGCTGCTGAATGTAGATGTAGACAGTTATTTTTCCATAAGAACATAAACTCAAGGCATATGAGGACTTGTGTATCCCTGACTTTGTTTCAAAGTGGGCAGTTTTAAGTCTATGGAAGAAAACAACAGAAAAAAAATAAAGACAATGAATTTAAAGCATCAAATCAATACTTAGAAGTATTACTTAGAAGTATTTTTTACAGTTACTCATTCTAAAATGTCAATTTCATACCTCCTTAACATAACTACTGTTTGCATGCAGTTTGCTGCCATGTCCCTCACTGCTTTTTTTTTTAATGAATGTAAATTAATTTTCATAAGCTACATGCTCAACATAGTTGCATGCTGCATCTTTCCCTGAAGTTGCCATAACGGCTGCATGTTGTTTGCTGCAGTGGGAGTACATTATTAGTTGCATGTTCCAAATTATTTATTAGCTGAGACTTAATACGCGTACATACTGTACATGCAGACGTGACTTTTAACATTCTGATCCACCAGACTTACTCGCTTGCCTGTGAGTGAGGTGATTGTCAGGCCCTCCTCCCTTCCTCCCTTGCCATGTTCAGCGCCTTACAAACATACTTTCTACATGCTATAGGAGGGCAGGGCACTCTTGCAGAAAGCTTTCTTTCGTCTGCTTAACTGAGTCTGGTATTTATCTTCTGTGGTGCCGAGCTGCAGTGAGCCGACTCCCACAAGCTGGCTGTCAAGGGCAAGGTGTACGTCTTTGAAGGGGGGCTCCTTGATCTCCTCTGATCCCTCCTAGGCATGTTTGCTGCAGCTGCACTGCTTCATTATGACATGGCATCTACCAGGCAGCCTCCAAAACAACATTGCCCACTTCAAAATATCACATCTGCTATCTCCGTCTGAATCCACTGTGGTGGATTATGTTTAAGTGTGAGATGGAGGGCAAGAGCGGGTAAAGAGGCAGACAAGAAAGGCACGCTTTAAAACTGACAGCAGTTACATACACAGACTTGGTCATCCTACTTTAAGCCTCAAACAATGACATTTGAAGCATACCCATACAAATCTTGCAAATTCTAGTGACTACGTCATCTGTGCATTTACAATGCCCAAAGTATTCTCTGAGCCGTTTTTATTCAATTTAGTTATTTTTACTCAACTACAAAAGCCCCTGAGATTCAGGAAATGGATGTAACTCCCTAACTCCATTACATATATTTTAAATATAATGTAATGTTAATTCCTTTGTACTTTTACCTCGTAAAGGGAGTATGTTTACACTGGGGTATAGTTACCTTTAAGTAAAAGATCTGAGTACTTCTTCCACCACTGATGAGATGATGAGAATGCTGGGTTGTCTTGTTCACCTCACGCTAAGCAACAGCAGTTTACTTACTTACTGAAGTACTGAAATTTTAAATACTCCCCTTCATTTCTTTGGCTAACCAAACAGCCTGAATTACACCTCTACCGCTTACTTCCCATCTGTAGCATGAATAGGGTTGACGAGCAAAGATGCAGCCTTACGAGAGCACAGGCACAATCTTCTGACCCCACTCAGTACAGCAAAGTATCTTCTTTTTCAAGTACATACATACATGATTACTTGTATAAAAAGACTTTAAGAAGCACTTGAGTGCTTACACACATACGCTGCTCTTGTTAACATGTGAAGGAGGAGAAGATTGCTGCTTTTATAGCAGTGGGTGATCTGAAGGTTGAGGGTTAAAAGGCTTTATGTGAAAACAGATTAATGATGAAGCTTAGAGAAATCATATACTGTTTATAAAAAAAGATTCCCACATGAAGGACATGGTTAGACCCTGCAAAGAGACTATTATTAATATTATTATCATTATTATTGTTATTATTATTTCAATGAATATATTTAATACTTTTGAGCTTACATTGATAAATTACATTATTTAAATATTTAAAAAAAATTCAAAATGTTGAAGTCTTCCCCACTTAAAATGAATAGTGACCCAGTAGTGATTGAAGTGCCATTATGCAATCATGATACATGTTGAGTAATAATTTATACTTTATTAATCCATCAAGGAAATTTACAATGTTTTCGCTCTGTTGTTGTTATGCACATCACACACAGGCATGAATTACACACCTGCTCAGTACCTATACATGCACTAAGGGCTCCTGCACACTGCCTGCATGGTGTGAGCGCGTTAGCTGTGTGGCTTGTCCGTTTTTATTTTGCATTTTGCAGCATGCACACTCCCTGTGTAACACGCATGTCTCAATATTGCACCTGTCAATACAGAACGAAATATGTGTAAACAAATGTACAAACACAAAAATATTGACAACATAAAGTTGAAGAACACACTATTATTTCATGTTATCAATGGAAAACATACATGTGTACAGACAAGGCTAGCAGCAGCGCCGCATCAGACATGTTTCTGGTGTGCAACGACATAGAATTTGCCACGCAGCCGCCACGCAGTAGCTGGACAGGTGCCCCGAGCAGTTGGGAGTTTGGTGCTTTGCTTAGAGGAGGTGAACGGGCACCTCTCCAGTTACCAGTCCAACACCATACTTTGATCTGTATGGAACTTGAACAAGCGACCCTCTGGTTCCCAACCCAACGCCCTACACACTGAGCTGCTGCCACCCCGAATCATCAGTAGGCAGCAGTGGCTCACTGTGTATTCTTGACAATCATAAATTTGGTGTTCTACACCCAAGCCAAGTGAAAAAAAATAATAATTCCAAAGTTAATAGCCATGTCTTTTGGTTATTTCTGAGTCGTTTTTTGCGTGTGACCAGGATTTCATTAGATCTTCTTCACAGTTGAAAGGGATCTGGCATGTTAATGTCAAGTGGAAACACACCAGTAGGGAGTCCAACTGGAACAGGCTGGCTGAGATAAACCAGTTTTTCATCTCACTCTTGGCCTTGAGTATTTCAAGCAGCTCCTCTTGTTGTGCATCTGTCTTTATGAGAAGACTTTCATTGGATTTATAGCTGGGTTACACACTTGTGGTCAGAACCCTTAGAGTAATAGGTCCCTGATAAATCATTATGTTATCATGTTAGCGTTGCCAAGTGATGGACATCCAGCAGACTGCTGAAAAATATCTGTAGGTCTTGGACTGCAAGATGATGACTTTCTTAACCAGTTAGCTCTTTACTTCACCTATTTGCTGATTGGTATTGGGCATATAGTGAACACCCCTAAAAGAAGGGTATTCTTAAACAAAAACAATGAGTTAAAAGTAGCTAAAAGACACAATACATGGATTCATAGTAATTGCCAGTGATTTCATAAATGTTAATAACAAAAATATAGTTGAATGACCTTTGAACCAAGTAGGGAACATAGGTGACACTGTTCTACTTTCATGATTAAAATATGAAAAATCTTTATATTTATATATACTCTAATATTGCACTAGATCACTTGTGCAGTAAGGGAATCATTGATGTATATCTACTGAGACCAAACTTATCTTTCTAAATATTGCTGGTGGTCTTTCAAAGAAAATATTTAATCAAGCAAAACATGGTAAGAAAGTCATTTGTAAAGAAAGATGAGATTGAATGAGATACCGTAAGATTAGATATTAGATTTAAAATTGATCCCCATGGGGAAAGAAGACAGTTGCAGCAAATAATAATAAGGATGCATCTAAAACAAATCTATGGGAATGAAATAATAATACCCTGGGAATATAAACATCATTTGAATGAAAACATTAACTTGTTAACTCAAAGAGATTGATAATGACATTATGAGTTGAAAAAGGACTCTTGGAAGAGTATACAACTCTAACAGTGCAAACAAATAGATATAATACTAATAGAAACATGAGAACAGGCAGTTCTTTAATTACAAAAAGCTGTGCTAGAGAGATAATAGCCCCCATGAGTCTTAACAACTTCTGAAGCAATTCTCAATGTTCCCATACTTTGGGTTCAGGTGGTGACTAGTGATTTGGAAGCCTGGACGTCACCTAGAGTGGGGAGGAGGTTTTTTGTAAGAATGTAATTACCCCCGCCCCACCTTGTCTCACCCACTCTGAGACCCAATAAAAAAACGCTGATGTGCTCCTCTCAAAAAGTAGCGGCAGCCACTAATCACAATTGATTGCAGCCACTTAGGCGAGGCGCACTCATCATCTGCAGCTCTCTGTGGATGGTAGTCATTCTCGGCTGAAGCTGGAGAAAGAAACGGTTTGAATGAAATGCAGAGAAAAAAATAAAGAGGAATCAAGAGAGGGGAAAGAAATAGCAAGATTAATATAAAATCATGCAGTCAGCACAGGTGAAATAAGGGAAAAAGAACCATTTGAGGATGTGTTGATCCCAATTTCCTTTATTTTTTTGTATTAAAGTTTATTTTCGCCACAAGACTTGCCCACTCTTATTTTATCTTCACTCTCTGCTACATTTCATGGTGAGATCATGGCAGCTTGAAGCATAATACAATTAGCACAGCCTGTTGTGAGACTCATAGCCAGAGCCAAACAGAATCTGCAGATAGTTTTTACAGTTTTATAGTTTTCAGCGGGGATCCAGAATGAGTTTTTGCATTTAATGTGATCGACAATATTGATTGGAGACAACAAATAATATTTTAAAATCTGCCGAGGTGTCATCAGAGTTTTGCAGGCACAGTTTCCATGAGCCTGACTGGGAACCATCACCTTACTGTGGTGGAGAGGTTTGTGTGTCCCTATGAACCTGAGGGCTGTGTTGTCTGGAGCTGTGTGCTCCTGGTAGGGTCTCCCGTGGCAAAGTGGTCTCAGGCGAGGTGCCAGACAAAGAATGGTTCAAAAACCCCATGAGAGAGCGAGGCAGAGAGGGAGTGACCCTGCCCGGAGGAAGCCAGGGGCCCCCATCTGGAGCCTGGCCCACACGGAGGGCTCGTCAGCGAGCGCCTTGTGGCCAGGTTTGCCACTGAGTTCGGCCGGACTCAGCCCGAAGAAGAGACGTGGCACCCTTCTCTCCATCAAATGGGCCAACCTCCTGTGGGAGGAACCGCCAGGGTCGGGTGCTCACTGGATCAGTTCGCAGATGAGTGTGAAGCAGCTGGGATGAGGATCAGCACCTCTAAATCTGAGGCCATGGTTCTCAGCAGGAAACCGATGGAGAGCCTTCTTCAGGTAGGGAATGAGTCCTTACCCCAAGTGAAGGAGTTTAAATACCTTGGGGTCTTGTTTACAAGTGAGGGGACAATGGCACGGGAGATTGGTTGGAGAATCGGCGCAGCGGGTGCGGTTATACATTCAATTTATCGCACCGCTCTCCATCTACCGGTCAGTTTTTGTTCCTACCTTCACCTATGGTCATTAAGACTTGGTCATGACCGAAAGAACGAGATCCAGGGTACAAGCGGCTGTAATGGGTTTCCTTAGAAGGGTGGCTGGCATCTCACTTAGAGATAGGGTGAGAACCACAGTCCTCCATGAGGAGTTTGGAATAGAGCCGCTGCTCCTTCGCGTCGAAAGGAGCCAGTTGAGCTGGTTCGGGCATCTGGTAAGGATGCCTCCTGGGCGCCTCCCTAGGGAGGTGTTCCAGGCATGTCCAGCTGGGAGGAGGCGTCGGGGAAGACCCAGGACTAGGTGGAGGGATTGTTTCTCCAACCTGGGCTTGGAGCACCTTGGGATCCCCCAGTTGAAGTTGGTTAATGTGGCACCGGAAAGCAAAGTTTGGCATTCCCTGCTGGAGCTGCTCCCCCCGCGACCCGATACCGAATAAGCAAACAAAGATGGGTGGATGGAGTTTCCATGTGGGCCTGCTCATAACCAACTTTTTCCTATTTTCTCTTCATTTAAATGCAACCTTTGGATATATATGATAACTTCAAAACATGAAATATACATTTATCTTCACTCAACGTGACCATTTGAGCCATGTCAGAACTGAGAAAGTAGGTGATTACATATTGAAAAGTTTCAAATACCGAACATCATGTTTTTGCTTTAGCCATCACTTTGTAATAGACATATTTTTGAAGATGTTCATTCAAGTGATCAGACAAACAACTTTGCCCTTTAATTTAAATGCTATTTCAATGGAAAAAGATGAACTTTTTTATGGTTAATGAATAGTAATATCCTGAATTAAGCCATCCAAGTTATGACTGTGAGACATTTTAATTCCCAGCTCCTCCTGTCCACATGTCAAAGTGTCCATGAATGAGACAATAAACCTCAAATTGTCACCGTTGAGCAGGTCAGTGCATTGCACGCCAGCTCCGCTGCCATCGATGTGAGTATCATGCGTTTGTGCGTGGGCGAATGAGAGGTGTTGGAAAGCACTTTGTCCTTCTCAGTTTCAGAAGTGCTTTCTACACACAGCCCATTTAGTATTTCAAATTTTTTTTTTTTAAGTATTTTGAGTGCTGAGTGGTAATGTGAGATGGGACGTGATTCCATCACTACAAGGTCTAATGCAAACATTAAAGAATCAGGTCTCTTCAACTGTAACCTAATATAATACTCACATGCTCTATGTACGTTAACAGAGTTATTTGTTGCTGTAATCATTCTTCCTCTCCATACAGGCTGCACAGCTATTGAGTGCCTACACTTTATGGGGAGGCAAAATACACAGTACTCAATCTGTGAAAGATGCATTTAAAAGTTTAAATAAAGCTAATATGCTTTATTAGTCTAAGTTAGCCAAATCACATGTAAAACACACTAAAGAGACTGTAACTTACACTGCACTAATATAACACTATAATCATTTGGCTCAGAGAGTGGTGCACAGGTGTGATCTTGCGTTGTGTTGTGTTATATAGAGACACCACAGGCCAGTATACCCAGGTGAGTTGTTGTTTTATTCTGGTAACAGACAAACCGTTCAGACCGGTGTTGAACAAACATCCACGGCAGTGATGTTACTAATAGATATATGGAAACACACGTTACCACACACACGTAAAGCCTAGTAGATGGCTAATTTAGCTAGCAACATAGCTTACATGCTGTTGTTCTCAGAGCAGAAATGAGTATGTAAATTGCACTTGATCATAGTCCATAGTTATCCTCCTCTAGATACATACAATATACATCAATATAATGAAAGAAAAAACATGACTTACCGCTTAAAGGGTAAATTGAACTGGGAAAAGCGTAACATGCTCATCCCCTTAAAAACAATCACGCAGCTATAACACTAAACCAAAGAACCAAATACACTTACGGCAAGTGGAAGCATTAATAATCATGTTACACATGCACAGTATAATGAACATAAATGCTTAGAGTGCTAAAAGAATACCGAACAATAGGGTAAGTATTAGCAGTAATCGGCATGACCAATGACACTGCACTTCATAACTTGAATACACAGAGAAAAGGTTAGACTTTCACTTTGTAACCCACCTCCCAAAGTTTCCTTCTACTGTACTGTCTTGCCACTGCTTTTAAATTAGCTTCATCACTATCAACCTTAAAAACTGACAGATCAGATAATTTACAGCCTTTCACAGTTTGGACAGACTTCTCTTCCAATGACTTGACTATCAATTACTTTTGTCAGACATCTGTGATGTCCTTCTCACGCTATCAGATATGATAGAACAAGAGAAGAAGAACAGGGCAAAGAGAGCATGAAGCTAAAGGTCACTCTTTTTTTAGTAACTCAAGTACACAAAGAGAACTGAAATACACTGCAGTGTCGCCCAGTTCACCTTCTCTTTGCCAGGGCCACTACTTTTTGTGTTGTGAAATATACTACTGTGTTCAACCCTGCTGTGTGAAACAGGTTGTTCTTCAACATCTGTCTTTATATCTCTTTGAGCCTTGCTGCATTGTTGCCCCAAGCCTTGAGCATTGAGAACGTTGTCCTTGCAACGGTGCCACTACTGAATGTCTCAGTGTTGCATTTCAATGTGTATTAGAAAGTATTTATTCATTCAGCTCATGCTTTATGATGCCTTCTTTAGAAGTGATGCATAAGAGGATTATGAGATCTCTGAGAAATGTTTTTGTGAAATGGATTATATCTGATTGGCAAGGATTGTGTCAAATTGATGGAAGGGAAGGGTGTCTTTTGGGTAGGCCGTAAGTGGTTAGTTCTTTGTGCAGTTCTGAATCCAGTTGCAGATCACTTTTTTTTTTTTAACACTGTGACAATGTTTGATATGTTTTATGCAGTGGTGGAAGAAGTATTTATTTACTTAAGTAAAAGTATACTAATACCACACTGTAAAAATACTGTTACAAGTAAAAGGCTGTTACAAGTAAAAGTTACACAAATAAAAGTATGTAAGTATCATCAGGAAAAGGTACTTAAAGTATTAAAAGTACTCAATGACAGTACATGATTTCAGCTGGACTTGTAGGCCGGTACCTCAGGCCTATATTGTTGGATTTAATTTATTATCAAACATTGTGTTTCATAATCTACATTGTAACCAATTTGTAAAGTAACTACTTACTTAAACTGTCAAATTAATATAGTGGAAAAATATAGCATATAGTAAAAAATACAATATTTCTTTCTGAAATGTAGTAGAGTATAAGTAGAAAGTGACATGAAAAGACTCAAGTAAAGTACAACTACTTCAAATTTGTACTGAAGTACAGTACAGTACTTGAGTACTTGTACTTACTTTACATTCCATTCCACCACTGGTCTTGTGGAGTATTTGTAATCTGGCTCCAGAGCTCTGAATCAGCACCAACATCTGTGATTTGGTCACTGTGTCTGCTGTTGGGATCATTGACAGCTGTTTCCACCGGCTGATCAAAACAATCGACCAATCAGAGCTTTGTAGCCAGGATTGAGCAAGGGGATGGCATTGTCGTGCATAGCTGGCACGAAGCCTGGCTGCATCCATGGAAACGGTGATAGGAAATGGCATCAAAATTGCATAAGAATAACACACCTGTATTGTTGTAAGTCGATTTACAGAACTCTTAAATTAGCATATTTCTTCAAGCGACACAACAAACTGCTCCTAGCAACAGCTACCTTAACTTTCCTGTCACTGAAAATAAGTTTAGTGGGATGGCTGTACATGTCTTAATCGGCAATGGTGATTAACAATGAAGACAACAACTCCCATGATCCCACGCAACTTCACAACGTCATCAAAAGGCCGTGTTTTACATCCGTGGGTTTGATAAAAATGCATCTAGCAAAAACTGACATATTGTACAGTTATATTACTGGATGCCATTTACCACAATGCCCTTCAATTAATTTATGTGATCCATATATTTTCATCATAATTGTAGTAAAAAGTGTGACTAAAGATTGTCCTTCCAGAGCAGCTCTGCCTTTGAAAACTGTTGAATGCTTTCTTCATTGCATCTGGATACTGCAGCACCGGTATGTTTGGATCTGGGAGCATTTAATTCAATTAAGTCATTAGGATTAGAGTCTTACCTCTCATTTTAATCAGGTCTAACAAGGCTTTTGAATGAGCTACACTAATTGGGGTATACTATTCATGTGCCACAATAAGAGCATCGTGTTTAGAGAAAAAGAAACAAATAGCTGCACTAATTGAAACCAACCATTTAAGTTGTTTTGGTACATGTGACAAACAAACCAGTGCATGGAAAGCATTTGCATGAGAAATAACATCCTTGTAAGCTGCATTTTACAGATTCCAACTTTTCCCTACTGTGTTTGTACTTCTTAGGCATTTTTTTGTTTTGAGGGTTGTCAGTAGACCTTTGTAGGCGGATAATCAAAGACAGAGAGAGAAGTGGAAGGGTGGCAGCAGCGTCATTGACAGAGCACCCAACAGTATGGTTGAACAGAGCATAAATGTTTGATTGATTTTATCTTTTATTTTGGATGCAGATTTCTCTTTTCTTAATGTGGTGACAAGCTTCATCTTCAGCCCTATGGTACCACTTAAACATGTGCTTGATGTTCTTGTTAATGATGCCCAAAATCAATTGTGGTGATTAGTATTCTACTTTTCACTGCCGGTGTCCCTCTCTCCTTTGTATTTCAATCACTCCCTCTGTCTATCTTGCTTGACATTAGAGGCAAATACTGCAGCGTCATCTTCCTTCTGTAAGATCATCTATGAAATCAAAATGTAGCCTGGTGTTTAAAACAAAAAATCTAATTATGTCTGTTTTGATGTCTTCTGCGTCAGATGTTTCCATATTTAATACTTTTAGCTGTAAGAGAAAAAAAACAGAGCATACACAGATCTATACTAGGGGAGTACAGAGTGCAAAGAGCCTGGAGTTGCTGTCAATCAGAGCAGAATTTATCAGGACATCAAAGAGGGATGGAGACGGGTAGGCTTTCATCTTAACCACATGTTGTCATTCTACATTACAACTGATAGAGTGTGCTTAGGTAGATGGGCCAACAAGGTAAAGCAAGATGAAAGTGGGTACAGATGATGAAGAGGCAGGATTTATGGATATATCCTTAATTCCACCTCAGGCCAACTGAAGGACAGCCAAGTGTTTGTGCTACACTGTATATCTGCACATGCTACACAGAAAGGTGTTGTGTGTATAAATGTGTGTGTTGTGTTTTCTCTTTATTTTCATTGATACATGCCTTGTTACATCACTTTGCACTGTGATTGACTAATTAGATTGCGCTAGTTTTTTTTTTCTCTCTCTCTATGGAAAGTTCTTTGAAACATGCTTGAAGTGGTGATGCACATAAAGCAAAAATGAGTAGTGGCATTTTTGTGCTTAAAACCTATAAAACTATTCAATAATTATTTATCAACTTATTCATATAGACCTCACCATAATTTATGTACTATGTATTCTATCTAAGTTTGAACATCATTGATCCAATCAGAGCTCTGCACATGGGATTAAGAATTGGAACATTGTCTTCCTGTGCCACGGCCAGAAGAATAGTTCCTTCCATTCAAAACAGAGACATCAACACAGCGGTAGAAGTTTGTTTGTCTTACATAACATAAAAGACGCATTGCATTGAAGAAATACAAAAATACATGTGAGGGTGTGTTAGAAACGTGCAACGGCTAATATAAAAAACCAAACAATCAAAGTACATACCCGAATGTAGGCCTTCAAATCAAAAACACATGTTAAGTGTCAGAGTGCAAAAAAGAAGCCAACAAGTTGTTCTTAGTCAACTCCGTTGAAGAAGTGGATGACAGAAAAAACAGAGTGGTAACAGTGAAATAATCTTGAATAGCTGTGTCATCTGCTGAACGAACTCAAAGGAAATAAAGATGGCTGCTGTACAGGACGGGCACAGCAGCATAGGAAAGATGCCAGCAATCATGATAGGCTCTTCTGATGTCTGCGGGTTGTTGACCTCAAACAGTCAATCACTGAAAAGGATTTGACAGCAAATATTGATACAGTTTGTTTGTCCATTTGTGTTTGTTCCACTAAAATTGTGCATAAAAAGGGCTCCAAATCCTACACGGTTCATCTGATGCTAGAGTGTAAAGGAAATGTGTTCAAATACTTCAAGATTTACGATGAATTGTAAAGCGTGAAGATTGCTGTTATATATGGATTTATTGCAGCATTTGATGTCAACATTACTTGTAATTATACTATGCATGTGTCATAAAAATTATTCAATGCATTCTCATGAACGGGATTTGACTATTGTACGAAAATGTATGCACATCAAAATGTATGATATCGTACAAAACAAGGAGACCGCCTGCTGGTCACGTGACACCGGCTACATTGGCTGTCTACAAGCTCCATGACGTTGAGCGGCAGTTGCTATCTGTTTAAGCTGATTAAGCTAATTAACTCATTAGCGCATTTCGAAAGGAGTTGTTTTTGCATCCAAGCAATTAAAAAATATTCTTCCAGGTACGACCAGGGATGTAGAAGGGTTGGCTGGTCTTCCTGGCTACCAGCCTCCTCGCTGGTGCTTGGTTGGGACATGTCACTTGAGTTATCGTAAGTCTCTGCCACAGACATCTATGTACTTGGCTACATATGTCTACTATTTCCTTGCTGGAGTGTGACTGATTTGTGTCACGTGCAGTCGTGATGGATGGCATACAAACCAATAAGGTGTCGGAATGGTATAAGTTTATACTTCTCATCCAACCACAATAACATTTACTCTATCTTACTTTATGGCGCAATTTATCTGCGCCGAGGAGTAGACCTCTATATATGGGCGCCTGCTCTACCAACTGAGCGATCTGGGCGCCCATTTTGAACATATTGTTCATCTGGGCGCCCCTTTTGAACATATTGTTCATGAGAACAGGCTAAATTATAAAAATCTATTGTGTTTTTTTTCTCCTTCAGCACTGAAAGACTCTCGCTTTCAGCTTGTGAACTTCTCAGACAACGAGCTGCGGGTGTCGCTGTCAAATGTCTCGCTGTCAGACGAGGGTCGATATGTTTGCCAGCTCTACACAGACCCCCCGCAGGAAGCCTACGCTGACATCACCGTGCTAGGTACAACAGCAGAGCGCACAAACACACACATACAAACACACACACACACAGACACACACACACATGAAGATACACAAACAATCAAAGTTCGCAGGGGGGTAAAGCCATTAATCAACATTTAGACTGTGGAAGACAGGATACATTCACACGCTGAGCAACATGGCTGACAGCTCGCTATGAAAACTGCAATAGGCTCTGACAGCGAAGTTTGAAACAGGAAAATCATGTATTTCATATGCGCTTGCTTTTTAAATCTTGTCATAATGTTTAAACAAGCTAATATACAGGCGCAAGGTTAAACTGTATACACACATTTATGAAACAAGGCATACTGAAATGGCACACTTAATAAATAAACTAGTTATGGGCATTCAGCGTAATGAAGTGTATGCATGGTGTATGTAACATGCTTTTACAATTTCACTTCTAAGTATGTAGTTTTAGTAGGGCTCGATATCTGAAAACCATATCAAGATATCAAAAATAATTTAGTTTCCAATATTGATATGGTATGGCACAAAAGTGTGAAATAATATAAATGAAATTGGTGTTTAATGCAATTGAAGAAGCAGATTTTCCACATAATGAGCACATTGTCACTGAAACAATAATATTAAATTACCCTAGTATTTAAGTATGCATGATGTTACTAGTTTGTGAGAGTTTACGTTTGAATAATGTCTTACATGACCCCTCTAAGCAAGTGTCAAATCAGGTTACATTGTTTGAAAATGAACATACTTACACTCAGCTCAGAGTCTGCCATCAAGTGATAAAAGCCCTTATTATTTAAATAAGGGTTCTGATTGATTATAAGGTTGGCTGTCATCAACTTTCTATTGCACATATACTTGTTAAAGTACATCAGCATCCTGTTTTAGCTTGAATGTTTACCCCTCACATTTTCATGAAAAGTATTCAAACCCAAAGCCTGAGGAGGCAATAACAAAACACAGTAACTGTGAGCTTTATTTCAGTTAGGAAGAAATGCCTCAAGGACTCATAACTAGTGAGTAAATGGGAATATGCAAGTATATTAACTCATAATTAGGCCATTAGCTAAAACCTAATCAATCATCTTTTTGGATGTTTTTTTTTTCTACACATATTGCTTTATTCTATCAAAGGTATACAATGTGTACTACAGGGCATAAAAAGAATTGGAGATGAGCAATTTTATAGGATTAAATGAAATAGATGGCTTTCGTTCCTACCAACAGATAACACATTTCTTATATATAGCTAAATGTAACTTTTGTTTAAAAAAATGAAGAAAAAAAAGATTTAAAGAATGTATATTTTTTTAAACATGTTTGTTTGCTGGATATTTCTATGTGTTAAACTGTATATAGTCATGCATATTTGTAAATATAATTAATTAGTTTTATAAACACGTAATTTTCACAAGTTGAATTATGGCCATCAATCAAAATGCCCTGGATTATGGGTATTCTGCACCTTTGTAATTGTCATCTGCTCTACTTAAAAAAAAAATGAAAACCTAAATAAAAACTCTCCTCTCTGTCGGCTCTGTTGAATTCTCATCATGTTGTGCTCAGGGTGTAGAAGTAATATATTTCCCCAGTGTTTACTGAGTTTGTGTGTTCTGTCGCAGTTCCCCCAGGTATCCCCATCATCGAGGCCCGAGATGAGGTCCTGAGCGAGGGCAACGAGACAGAGATGACCTGCACTGCCATGAGCAGTAAGCCTGCCGCTACCATCAGATGGATGAAGGGAGATAAAGAGCTTCCAGGTGGGTCAGCCCTGCACACATAGAGACAATCCCAATCATCAATCAAGAAATGTTCTCTCATAACACATAAATACACTTATGCAGTATCAGAGTAAATGTGCCTTTCACACCTATTCACTCATCTGTCTAACGTTTTTCAATTGATTAACTGTACAAAGGACACATCTGGGTAACGCACACGCACTGTGTTCAGCGAACCAGAGAAAAAAGGGCTGCATGATGTGTCACCTCGCAGAATTAAATAAATAATAATAAATAGAAATAAATAATAAAATAAAGAAAACTCCCCCTGGATCTACTGTTCCACTCACATTGAAAAAAACATGGAACCATACAGAAATTCCACATAAAAGCAAAAAAGGAACAAAACCATGAACTGTACGCTTTCAAAGATTCTGATTATTGACCCAGCTGATATACTGCTATCACTTGACTGCAATTTCCTCTTAAGAAGTCACAATGAACCCAAAATGTTCTTCTCCTGGTAACTCCCCCATTGAGTAGTGGATGCATTTTGCTTAAAGGTCAGGTTCATACTTACACGTATATTAGGTTTTTACTAGAACATGTTTGAATGCTTTAATGTTCAAAAAACATATTTTTTCTCATACTGTCTGCGCCTGTCTCTTTAAGACCTCCTCCAAAGAATTACAGTCTGTTCTGATTGGTCAGCGTATCCTGGTCTTCCACATCTGCGCTTTTGGGGTCTCTACACCATCATTGCAGCCGGGGAATGACTGCAACAGCAATGTAGTGCTATATATATATAATAATTGTGACATCAAAATTGTACGGAAGTCATGATGGCTCGTTTGAATGTACACTTTCTGAAAACGGACTGTGTGCATTTGTCTGTGGATTGAGCGTTTTGACATTTCACAGTATTAATAATGCACCTCGACCTGCTCAAAAATAATAAATCCATGAAAATTTCACATTTTAGAAAATGGGAACTTTACATTTGACTAAAAATGTTATCACATAGTCTCAACTTAAATTACACTAAAATGTTCACAAAGACCTTGACAACTAATCTAACTAACTTTTTTGACATGACATGACTAAAATATCCTGATGACATAACAGCGGCAGCGACATCATCACTGGGTAAATACATACATGGTTGTCGCCATGTTACATGTAAACAATAAGCTGCTTGGTTGCTTCTCTATTGTCATCGTGTTAAACCCGCCAATAGCGCGCCAGGTGGATAAGCCAGTTTGTGATTGGTTCCGGCAAATTTGTAATGGAAGCAGGATAGATAAATGTACAGGTTTCCAGCCTGAGCTGCAGGGTGAAATCAAATCGCCTAGCTTGATGCCCTACCTGAACATTTGCTTTTAAAGTGCAGCCTGCCTCATCAGTGGTGTTGTTCCACAGATTGAAGATACAGCTAAATAAATAAATAAAGCCGCTATAGGTAAAAGCAGTTTTGGTATGCACACGTTACAGGCTACTTGTCATTTCATGCATGGTTTTTTGAACAAACCAACCGAAAAAAAACATAGTTTTAGGCCAAAAAGTCGTCATGAATTACTGTACAGAATGTGTTTGCCACCGGAAAGAAAATACTTCTGAGATAGGTTCTATATTTCACTACTTTTCCACTGGTCTTACAATTCTTATTGTATACAAAATTGATTTTCACACTTTCTGTAGGGTGTGCATTCTACTTTGAAGTGTTGCTAAATTCTAACTTTTGCATGCACGTATGCAACTTTTAAACCCTCATGCCATGTATATACAGTAAACGAACCATTTTTCGGGCCAGTTTCTGTCTTCCCTTCCTAGCTATTCCTTATTTAGTGCATGTGTCAATGCTTTTGCTTTTTAAATGGAGCTCTGCTGAGACTTTGAATAGTTTCCATTAAAGCAATGTTGATGTGCATTGGTGGCCAGGGCCTGTTGGCACGGTGACAACTTTCATGCCTTCATCAAAGGTGGTGGAGCTTTAGAAGTCTTGAGCAGAGCTCAGGGGTGAACAGGCCTCCTGCCAGGCAGTTCCACCTCAGAGCCCAGACAGCAAGCTTTGTAAAGACTTTGAAACAAAGGTCCTAATCAGAAGTTGTGTAGAAGCCCCTAAGCAGCTTCTCCTCTACATTGTAGCAAATTAAACCCTTAGTGGTCAGCTCAAATCTGGGAATGTTCCAATGTGCCAAGGTCAGGGATTATTTTAAAACTAGCTGTTAACATCACAAAAAAATTGACTGTTGATGATCAGTCAAATCTTCTTGCAATGCTATGTTTCTGCTGACCAGTGTATACGTGCAAGTGTCGGCAATGCTTAGGCTGTAAGTATTGAATAGCCAAAGGTATGCTTCTGTGGTCACTTTTCATAGAAGCACCTAAATGTCTTAGGCTCTGTTTACACGATAACGCTCTTGGGTGAAAGCGACAAAGGATGTTATTATATGTGCCTTTCGTTTAGACGGCGACAGCTATTTAGGGCTTAAAAAACGCAACAAAGTCCAGAGTAGAAAACTTAAAAACGCTCCACCGTTGCGTTCCCCTCTAAAGGGTGATAACGCAAAAGTCTGCTCCGATCTGCTCACGGTGCCTCTCGTCACAGGCATGCATATTAGTCACAGGCATGTGCCAGTACAGGAAAATAACAAACATGTCGGGATCATTACTTTCAAGCTCTAATAAACATACTAGTCTTTTCAGCCTTTGTGGCTTTGTAATCTGAGGTTGTTTGGAGCAATAACTCCACATGCTTTTGTTGTTTGCTTCGCCATGTTTTGTTTTCGCGTGTGAGAATGCAACACCACTTTTGTATTTTCTCTTCAGATTGTTTCCATCTAAACATAGCCTTAGACACATGATTACTAAGTGAATGCATCTTAATTGTGCAAATGCTCTCTAGTGAACCTATAGGAACAGACTCATTTTAGACTTCTGGAAGGGAATATCCTTTAAGGTAACTGGCAGTTTCAGATTGAGTCTAACTTTGTTTTAATATATTTTGGACACCAGGATCTACTACAACATGTATTGTTTTCTATTATCCTACCATTAGACGGTCACAGTGATACTTTCACTTAGTCTTTTTCATGCTCATATAAAACATGTAGAAACTTGGGTTAAATCAGTATATGGCCAATAAATATCAACAGAAATCTAGCTCTGTTCATTAATTTAATTCCTTATAATGATTATCTTGACACAGTGTCTCCATCCAAATCGATCTCTATCCGGCATGTTTTTTTATTTATCAGTGTGCTTTAATTTTATTTGTTTTTAGTTTATATTTTCATTCAGCTCGCTAGCTGCACTTTGAAACAATTCCCATGTGCTTGTTTTTATAGAATTACACAAAATGATTTTATAATGTTAAAAAAAGAAAACTCAACCCCTCGCCCATGCTGTGTTCTCAAATGTGTTGGGAATGCATTGCCATTACCAGAATAGGCTGGCACTCTTTAAAGTTCAACAATTTATAGATGCAATGTTTTTTTTTTCTGCCATAACACAATAATCAGTGGTACTTAAAGGCTCACCTGTTACAAAATGGCATTTGGAGCATTTGCTTTTTAATCCATTTTCGCCACAAGTGAACAGATGCTACTACTTTGCTGAAACAGCCTAAAACAATAGCCGGCCCATTTTTAAAATTCGTCCTTTTTCATTTGGTGTTTGCAAGTACAACTTAACTGACACTACTGTCATTTTAATGCTAGCACTTTAGTAAACTATGTCAATTAACTCCACAGTTTGTTTAGTTGACACTGCAGCCATGTTGTGAAAACGAAACCTGGTATTGCTCTGCTGATGCTGAAAATGTGTAAGACAAAGGAGTGCAAGGTAATGGAAGATGGAAGGAACAAGAATGGCTGAGGGTGCCAGAGTTTTGACACTAGGACAGAATTACTTAAATTACCTCCGGCTGTGGCTTCTTGCCTGGTAGACTTATTTCTAATTAAACGTCCCCAGAATTTAACTTAATTACCTGGAGGGATAATCAGGCTCTCTTAAATATCATTTAAAGGTTGCAATTGTCATGCTTGCCAATGTAAATCTAACCCTCTCTCCTAATATGCACAGAGTCATTATCTCACTGTTATCACCTTATCTTTTCTTTTACTACTATCATGTTGTTTAGTGATTTATCAACATATGCCCTGGCACTGATACATCTTATGCATATCCTACACTGCAGTGAAAGTCATGAAAAGAGGGAGTTGTAACAGTGCAGGTCATCCATTTCTGCAATGTTGAGATGAAAGAAAAGAAGATAAAAAATAAAAATAAAAAGCCAGTAGGTAGGGCACTTCATTGACTGACATGGACCAAAACAGCCATTAGCCTCAAGTCGTATGAGACAACTGCAGGGTGATTTCAAATACCCGACTGTTCCGCAGCAGGAAGACTCTACAAACAGATACAAGAATAGTTTGGGCATAGTAAAGCGACTGTAGAAACATATGATTTTTCAACCAGACACGACTTACTTACTTACTACTCCAGAAAAATGTGGTTAACCTATAACAGTTAAAAAAGTGAAACGTAGCGGAGGCACAGGAAAAAAGGGCCAACTAAGATTGCACGTTGGCGTCGACAAAACATTTAAAGTGCCACTTGAACTTCCACTGCCTTTCAGTGACGTTCATCTCTACAGGCCACACTCCAAAGTTAGTCTCTCAGACTGTTCTTAGTGCTTAACACAGCATGACCTTTTTCAAATAAAGAGCTTTCAATAATTCATCACTAATTCACTATATAGCAGCTTTTCTAGTTCTGTTAATGCCACATAATTGTCACCAACTTATTAGTTTAATAGAAAAAGAATAATTTGAAAATTAAACAAGGGAACGCTAATGATTGGTAAGGACTTTATTAAGTATTAATCAATCATTGTTTTTCAGGATTTTTTAAAACACAGCTGTACTAGTAGATTTGCACTGCTGACCAACCACTGTTAAGTATTTTCTTTTGGTGCCACTCGGTCCTCCACTACATTTATTTGACAGCTTAAGTTACTTTAAGATGAGCTTATAAAATATCACTTTGTTTATAAAATTAAACTGTCAGACAGTTCACACAAGTAGAGCTGAAACAATTAGTCAACTGACAGAAAATTAATTGACTATTTTTAAGTCATTTTGCATGCAAAAACATTTCACGGTCATGTTTCCAGTTTGTCAGACAGGATTTTCTTATCAATTGTTTTAATAATATACATTTGTTTTTGATATTTTGGAGGTTTGGACTGTTGGTTGGACAGAACAGTGTTGTAATTTGCGAAGAAATGTACCACTATTTTTGTCTTTTTCTTTTCTTTTTTTTACAAATCAAGTGATCGATCATTTAAATATATTCAGCAGATGAATGCATAATGAAAATAATCATTAGTTAATAGTTCAAAATGAGCCCCAGCTCAACCAACTACAAGAGTATAAATATGTTTCCACGTTAATGCATGGTTATAATAATATAATGATATAACAATATATAACAGTCACAGGGGTCATTTTTCTGCAAAGTAATTTAGCTGTCTGGATTTACCCCGCAGAGATCTGAGGAGCAGTTAACCATAGTCTTCATGAATCCCCCTGAGTTTAAAATACCAACATGAAGTAACGGACATCTGGTCGAAAGGAGGGACATGCGGCAGAATTTCCGCAAAGGAGCAATCCTGGAAGTGGAACGTCGTAGATATAGACTAGCGTGTTATTGGTTAGTTTGCCAGTTACTATCAACTAGCCCTGCAAGAGGTCACTATGTCACAGTTCTTTTCCAGTGCTCCCTTTTTTCTGTTGATACACAGAACACTTTGCTGCTTTCTGGTGGCCAAACACGTGCCTGAAACTGCCAGGAGACCTAAAGACTAGGATCAAGAAAACTAGCTGTACATGAGGGCTAAAGGGCAATACACACACACACACAAGCGCACACACACCAGTTGAGCCACACACAAAAAGTAGTCAAGGTACATTAGCCGGGATATGCCAAACCCTGGAAGACAATTAAATTGCTTGTGTTGCTGCGTGTCGACACTGAGTGTATCCCAACCTAGTATGATGCCTCTAGTGAGTGGCCTCCCATAGTAAACACGTGTTTTGTTGCATTTATTCTGTTTACCTCAAGAGCTACAGTACATTGTTTCTACCTAAAAAGATTAATATTTGAAGAAGCATATTTGGAGTTCTGTCAGATGTCTATCTTATGAGACTACTCTGTCCTCTCTGCCTACCTCAAGGAATGAGAAGCAGCCACATATTTTGCTCTACAGTGCACAACAGGATTTATTTGTTTTATCCTCCGCACACATGGATGGTGAGGTAGTGGCTGCTTTGTGGTCATGTGAAGATATCTCAATCAGGAGAAAAATAAAAATAAAACATTTCTTCAAACTGTGGTTCCCATTTTTGACACTTCCAATATTTCACATCAGCAATGAGCAGTAGCAGTCATTGGTTAAAGAAAGAGGAAGGGCAGAAATTAAGATAGGGTTGAACTGATCTTCTCAACGACATTATAATTCATGGTAATTTTACATTTCAAGTTTCAAACCCATAGACACTTTACTAGGTAAGTGTAATACATGTACAAGGAATCCCTTAGCTGTAAAGCAAGAGATCCAGAGACCCACAACTTAAACAAAGACGTCCCTCCACCGCTGTTTCATGCATCTCAAGACATTTTGATTTAAGCAGACCCATCAAGTTCCCGTTTCAGGTGCTTTCATGAATCTAAAGCCTCTGGTGGCATTTATTCATGACAACCTGTTCCTTTACACAAGGCACATCACAGAGTTTTGCTTTCCCAGCATCCAAAGAGACAGCTGTCACAACGCTGACTGTATCACCACAGCAGCTGAGCTGCAGTACAGGGTTGGGTAGCCTGTGCTCTTACATTTACAACACATTTTATAGCTAAAATCTATTCTGATGGCTGCAATTGTTCACAATAACACAGATTTTCTCTTGTAGCATTTCTCTTGGCAGGCTCTTTCACTTTTTTTGCTTCAAGTATTTGTTTTATTGATGGGATACAAACACACACAGTTGTGCAACAGACTGTTAGGAAGTAGGACAATGGGGTAAAAATAATCAATCTCTCTTTGTGACTCTGCCATGCAGGGCCGTCTGCAGCTATCCCTCTTATTTTGTATGACTGTGATGAGGTAGTCGCTTCATTGCTTTTGAGAACATATTGTCTGTGTGATATTACAGAGCAGCCACTAATCAGAGGAGGGTTACTTTGCAGGCCTCAGATCTGGCAGTGCTGCATAAATAGTGGCCACACAATAAATGTGGCTTCATGAAGAAAATCGTAGTGTGCGATTCGCAGTCACACCGTAACCCCTAGTCACACATTGACAGATCTATCTCCACAGCCAATCACAATTGTCATAGGCGGCGCTAAGCTCTGGACGCAGCGACGGTGGCTCTGCAAAATAGTGTCGGGGGGGACGTTCTTTTGCACCCAGCAAAAGAATACGCCACATACACTATTTAATGAAGTTAACTTTTCACACCATACAGTAACGTGAGCTATTTCAATTTATTTAATTTTAAATTGAACCTTTTGGTTGTATTTTCAAAATATTTTTGGAATGCAATTATTCATATTTTCTTTCAGAACAAGCCAGCCTTAACCTCTGAAAGCTCAGTTTGGAAAACACACTGAAAATCAATCGAGTCCTGAAGGAAGAAGCCAACCAACCAGCAAACTGAGGATTAATTCAATTGATAAGACAACAAGATAGCCTGATACTCAATTGAATAGACCTACGACCAATCAGACCAACAGAGTATGTGATGTATGAATCCCGTAGGAAGGACGGCAAAAACATCTTTCCGAATGACAAATGCCTTGGTTGCAGTTCTTTGTTCCTCTTTTGAAAAGAAAGCGCTGACAATATCTTCTATAACAGACGCAATGGCGGAATCTACACATCTCAATTCTCCAGTGGCAGCCATCTCTGTTGCAAACAAATTCAGCCAAAGCGCTCTTTGGTGACGTGGTTGATTATGTCACTGTTGATCATCTGTCCATCAACGTATAAAGCCCGCCCTGACAATTTGATTGGTCCGAACAGCTCTGGTTGGAGCACAGTTGCTGCACAACAGATCAAGTCCAGGCCGAACTTCCCGACCTCAATGTTGTGGGCAAGGCTAAGTTTGGCTGGCATCCAGGCTAACAACAAGCAGTACTATGTTTGTGTTTAAATTAGATTTTAAGATCAAAATAGGATTCTGGTTGTGCAGTTGTAAGCACTGTTGCCTCACAACAAGGAGAGTTGTGGCTTCTGCTGCATGGGGACTCTCCACATGCTATGGTTTCCTCCCACAGTCAACATACGTGCATGTCATATTAATTGGAGCCTCTAAATTGTATGTGTGTGTGGTTGTCAGTCTGTATGTTTGTATGTGTTAACCTGTGATTGGCCCATAACATGTCCAGGGTATACCCCACCATCCACTGTGAGCAGGAATAGGCACCAAATCCCTGCAACTTTGCAAAGGATAAATGGCTACGGATGTTTATTATAACTATAATATTTCTAGTACAGCCTCCATTCTTTTCAACCCCTCAGTTATTCCTCAAATTAGGCGGAGGAGTACTTGCGACAAAGAAGAAAATACTGTATACATACGATTTTTCAGTTTGAAGCTAATTAGCTTTCAGGCTATGCTTACTAAGGAATTTAGTCCTTTACCTAACTGGGTCCTGCCAGACCACAGTGAGTGAAGTGAAGTTTATGCACTTTCCATGTGAGGCTCATTCTTAAAATATGAGTGAAATCCCATACGCATCTGTATTGCTGTGTTTAAGTCTGCTTATGTTGATGTTTGATGTTTCCCATAGGCAAGCCCAGAGTTGAGCTGACCTACGACAGGATGTACACAGTAACCAGCCGGCTGACATTCATTGTTAGTAAGGAGGACGATGGTGTGCCAGTGGCTTGCATCGTAGACCACCCTGCAGTCAAGGACTTCCAAGCACAGAAATACCTGGAGGTCCAGTGTAAGTACTTCTGCTCGCTAATAAATTAGAAATCGGCATGGATATTTAAGCTGGATAATGCAAGTTTTTTTTAATTCTCATCAGCTTACTCAGAAAATTGGACCGCAATAGAGAAGAGTGTTCCATCCCCACTAATGAAATGGCATAAATTTACTACTTTTTCCCCAACTAAAACTTTAGTGTATGACATGTATTGCAGTGTCATTGAAGGAAGATCATCTCCATGCACAGGTTATGATAATAAAGGGTGAAAATTGGATTGCAATAGAGTGGACTGTTCCATCTCCACTAATTAAATGGCATCAATTTCCCACCTGTTCCCACTACTGAAACTTTGGAGTGTGGCAATGTCATTAAAGTGAAACAATTTCAGTGCATAATGAATAAAGAGTGAAAATACTGTGCATATAAATACAAACATTTTCCAAATAAATCTTCTAATGTAAGGTCATGGTATCGGGTTATCTTTGCACCTGTTTAAAAAAGTAATTTTCTCTTTGCATTTTTTAACCTTTGCCATCATTATGAAGCATCAAGTGGAGAAATCTGGTCAATTACAAAAGCTGGTCAGTCTGATGTCATGTTGCCTGAGCTCATTACTATTCATGAGCTCGCCCAATCGTGCCAATCAGAGTCAAGCAGCTTAGCTTGAATATGAGAACTTGCACAAATCGAGCTGAGTCTTCCTGCAGCTTTCTATACCATGCTATAATGGCTTGAAACAAGGTAACCAAGGCATTTTTCCCACAAAAAAATGTTAGAGTCCATGGTAGCACTCACCACAAAGTAATGAAAAAAAGTAAACCCATTAAAACTCCGCCATGTGACAAGTAATTAAAATGCTAGGCATTTGTAATGTGGAGTTTTAGATCTTTTCTTTGATGCAAAATGATCAAATTTGCATCATTATATAGTATTAATATTTTATGTCTCTGTAACCTTATTTTTTTGGCCTCTGGCATGACCTAGCATTCTGTTAGAAAATTAAACCTCTTCTGTAGCTATCTGACCTTTCCCTGGGAGAGCGAGAAGAGGAGATCAGCTCATCTACAGAGGCAGCATGGCATTTTGTTGGCCTCTGATAACAGGGAAGCTCACATGGACTCCCCCCCGCCCCCCGGCTCAGCGCCTCACTGCTTCATGCAGGGGCTGCTGCTGTCATGCTCTGTGCATACTGCAACAGGCAACAAACAGGCACAGTCCTTCTCCCTGATAATTCTGCAATACTGTTTAATATTACATCATATTAAATCAGAAAAGGATTTATTGCCAAAACAAGTACACTTATGTGGAATTTGCCTTGATGAAAGGTGCATACATAAACAGGCAAACATTATTTTGAAATAAACAATACATGCACAAAAACAAATATATCTATACAAAATAACTGTTAGGAAGCTGAATGGGTCAAGTGCAACATTTGCAAAGAATATACTGTATAGTATATGCAATGGGCAAATGTAAAGTCCAGGATGAAGGTTAATGCAAGTGTAGTGACTAGGGGATGGGGGGGGGGTAAAGAGTCAGTGTCAGTGGTGGTCCGGGGCCTTCTTGGTGAGGCTTAAGACCGTTTTATGGTTCTGCGTCAAATCGACAGCGTACCCCGCAGACCCCTCTGGGTCTTCGCTGGACCCTACACCGTAGCCTGACGTGCACAAAAAAGTTAACTACACGTTGCGGCAACACGCGTCTCTCTGCCGTGGCTTGGTAGCGTTACATATCCCCTGAATTTCCTGG
This sequence comes from Percina caprodes, assembly GCA_013375575.1. Lineage (NCBI taxonomy): Eukaryota > Metazoa > Chordata > Actinopteri > Perciformes > Percidae > Percina > Percina caprodes. The sequence continues at coordinate 3,745,506 of JABXJD010000017.1, read as the reverse complement.
TTCTCCTTCTCCATAAACAACATGAAATCAAAGAGATGTTGCTAAAGATGTCTCACCATGGTCAGAAAACACAGAGGGGAGACGTTTTGTGTCTCTCACTATATGACTGTAGAGTCAGTTCTCACTCCAAAGCTAATCACCACCATTCTCCACACACACACACCCCCTCCCATACACACACACATGCTGGCTCGACACACACACCAGGTATAAACACCAGGCCACTTATGTAGGCTACGGCGAAAGCTCTGTGTGGAGCCTCCGCAGGAGCATAAAACGGCCTTTACTGCTCAGGGAAGAAACTTTTTATGGTGTGAGGTTTTGGTCCTAATGGACTGCAGCCTCCTGCCAGTGGTAGTGGGAGGGGTTCAAACTGTTGTGTGGTAGGTTAACCGAAGAATATTACTGGTCAGCGTGTGTTACGACCCCTCCCTTTACTGCCTGCTGTTGACTTCTCTGGCTTTCCTGGCTGAGCTGGCAGTTTGGGAGGGTTCGTCAGCTAATTGGTTGACACCTGGGTAAGCCTCAAACCAAGACTTTATACAAGTCACGTCTCATTGTTCTGTCTCTGCCTTCTCCAAAGCTCCACTCCTCCTGGTTTGGAGTTGTTTGACTTCTTCTGTTGCAGTCGTCATTTATCTACGCATCTTTCATTCGCCCACACACCACACACACTACTGATACCGTTGATTCCTCACACGTGTTGATTCTTTTGAAAATAGGTATTTTGTGGACAGTGGTAGAGCAGGCGCACATGTACTGAGAGGTTTACGCGTCGACACTGAGGTCCAGGTTTCAAGTCCGACCTGTGATGATTTCCTGTTTGTATTTGCCCTCTCTCTCCCTTTTCTCACATAGATATCCTGTCAAAAATTGTGGAAAAGCCCAAAAAAATAATCTTAAAAAAAAGAAAATAGGTATTTTGTTTAGTTAACAATTAACAATTAACTGGCACTTTAACCTGTCTGGTCTCCCCTCTTCGTCACATGCGTTGAGCCGGTTTGTGACACGTGGAACATACAGTACCAAGACAGGTGGTGATTTCAATATCTGTAAACGGTAATTATTTGCTTAATATGTCCTACCGAATTGACTGTAGGCCTAATGTTCTGAATGGTTCCTAAAAATCCAGTCTCCATTTTTCCCCTATAACTAGGACCAATTTAAACTACATGGTCCTTTCTAAAAAACCCTTTCTATAATAATCCAGTTACATATTGGTTCCTTTCTAGGAAATTATAAATAAATAAAAGCCTATTTTTTTTCCTATTACTACACAGTGACAGACTATTTGTTTACTGATTAACTGATTATATATTATACTGATTGATGAGGTGAGGTGATTTACATTTCAATCACTCATTGTGTGGGCAATTTGTGAGCGTAATGGAGTGCATTGTGAAGTAAGAAACAGCAAAAAAGGCCATTGTCAGGGGATAGCATAATTAAAATAGACTGTAATGTTTATGTGTACAAGCAAAAAGCAAGCTGTTTTTGCTCCGTTGCCTGGTTGGTTTTCCCTTAAGGTCAGCCGGCTGCGGAGAGATGGATAGTGCTGTCTTGAGTGCTTATGAGGTGAGGCACACAATAAGGCAAATAATTCATTTAGCATAATGATAACGGTCCTTTTGCATACCGTAGACACTATTTCATTTCCACTGAAGTGGCAGTATCCAGATCTGGCAGCGCAGTGTGTGCTTTTCCATCAAGCAGAGACAAGAACGCTCTGACATAACTACTTGAGGCTATCAAAACAACTTCCATATGCCTGGCGTCCTTTATATTTATGGCTCCGAGATGACAAGGTCAGATGACGTTGTGAGCAAAGAAAAAGTTGCAGGATGCCATGTAGTGCCTGTAGTGGAAACACAACCAAAGGGTTGCTGTCTAAACCCGTGCATGCCCACTGAGCAGAAGACTTGGCTTTTTGCCCATCTGCTGTCCATCACCAAGACTGAGAGCCGGCCACTGACAGGGTGTGATTTAGACAGATGGATGGCCAGACATGTGCTGTTTGTTGCAGAGAAGGTCGAACAGCAGTGTGAAACTTTACAGCCGGCTTTGAAAACCATAACTCAGACCCTTTGTCTACAGGCTGATTAAAAATGCACGCTGGGCATTTAGGCTATAAAACTGGGAAAAGAACAAGAATAATTTACATCACAATCGGAAAACTGTAATTACACCATTGTGACTCAGCAATCAATCTGGTGCGGTGACTCTAGAGGTACATGTCTACAGCATCTAATGCAGGAAAACTTTAAATTTTTTGGAGTAATTGTCCTAATGTGCTGAAGGCGTTCAAGTGTGGTCTTCAGATTAATCGATGTATTGCCAAATTTGTTGGCAATTATTTTAGATTTCACCCTGCATTGAAACAATGATGATACGGTATAAGTATGATTAAACCCTGATACATTTGGTGAAAAGAAGGCTACTTGTTCCTCCGACTTCCCCTCATTTATGATTTTCTTATAGTGGGGTACCTTAAAAGGCATAAGTTGGAGCAGAACTTTTGTTTTGCTAGTTTTGTCTCAGTCTTAGTTTCAGTACATGATAACACTGAATTCAGTCCCTTACCCAAATGATAGATTGAATAAAACATTCCATATTTGTCCAGAATAAAGGATCATCTTTCACACCAAGATGAGAAATTCTTTTGATAACACCAGAAATGGTCAAGGGAATGGGAACAATAGAAAACGCAATGGTTGCAAAGAATAACACAGCAGCAACTGTCAAAGTACCCCAATGATTGTAAAAACAACATTCTTACATTTTCTTCCCAGCTGCCTCAGCTTGTCAACTATGTCTTCTGTTTTTTTGTAGTGACTCTATCAGGTAACGTCTTTGGAAAAACTCAGGGGCTACTTGTGGTTCTGCATTGCACCACATCTAGTATTGGCTTGTTTTTTTGGTGTTAGGTGGATTTTACATTCCATCAATATTATACCCCAGGTAGACCCAACACTGCTGAAGAGTTGTTTGATGCAATGGAAAATCAGGTTGAGGTTAAGGCAGTAGTTGTAGTAGTAGATGTTCTGTAAAAGGAAAAACACCATGAATGTGTGTTATTGTTTACATGATGTCAAGTCAAATCCACCCAGACCAATCAAAGTTTGTGTAGCATGAAGCTCAATCGTAATAAAAAATGTTGGAATTAAAAAGTCTCAACTGCTGACCTCCTCTTTTACTTGTTTGTTGTTTGTGCACGTATACACCCGTTCACCTCTAAAAACGAGTCTTTCTAAAAATTCTCTGGCCAGAGTGGAGATTTTGGAAAGCTTTGTTTGCATGTAAACTGACACAAACGGAGGCTCAAGCAGCTGAGGAAGTGAGGAAGAGAAGAGAGAGGAAGTGATTTGTTGCTGTTGTTGCTATTTTCGGGATTTTGATTGGCTAACGTGGGCTTGAGCTTCTCGTTACACTGTCACCTACAGGTTTGGCATGCTCTTGAAGGAATATATACACGGATATGTGTAAACAAAAACTTTTCTGAAAACGGACAGCTGTGCACAATGTTATTTTTGAAAATAAAGAGGTTGAAATCTCTGTTTAGAAAAATACGGTGGAAAATACCGGTTTTGATGTCTCAACATTTGACTATCTGTCTCTCTCTCTCTCCTTTCAGACAAACCAGAGGTAAAGATCGTGGTAGAATTTCCTCAGGGTCTGACCAGGGAAGGGGAGAACCTGGAACTGACGTGTCAAGCCAAAGGCAAACCCCAGTGAGACACACACACACACACACACACACACACACGCATGCACGCAAGCACACACGCACACAAAATGTGCCATGGGTAGAAAAATGCATGTTTATATATTCATCTAAATACTTTCATTCCTCAGTGTGCACGTGCAAATGAGTGTCTTGTTGCACTGGTACGTGGAACAGTGTTGCTGTTTTGTCTTTGCAGTTGAGAAGATAACTTTTGAAGTAGCAAACAGATGAGAAAAGATTACATCACATAAGGGTTGTACACATTTAGAACTCACAATTCCAGCAATCTGACAGAAACAGTTCTACTGTGTGATGTAAGCATATGGGGAACATTAGTAGTACTCTAAATACTTATATATAAATAGATTTGACTCTTGTCTCTTTAGTCATTTATTGCAAACTGAAAAGGGTGGTTGGGGTCAATGTTAGATCGGCAAGACGTTGGGTCAAATCAGATTTAAATTTTGTTGAATTAGCAATGACATCTGGCTTGAAATGTGAAATGTCACTGTGGGGACGATGGGAACGAAAGGTTGTAGGAACCATTGGCTCTAGGACCAGTCCCTTCACTGGGAGCGGAGGTCTCCTAATGAGGAGTTGGAGTGAAGCTGATGGATAAAAGGGTTGACGTGATACAGGTAAATGTCACAGAGAAAAAAAAACCCTAACCCTAAAAAAAGAAAGACCTGAGGCCAGACAATTCTATATGACCATTTCAGTATACATAATTACTTAATTGAATTTTTCTTTTCCAGGAATTTTTAAAGGTTGGATTTGAAAGTGGCCTGTAATTATGAAACACATCAAAATTATTGTGTGATGTTTTGAGCAGGTGTTTAATTACCACTCCTTTAAAGGCGGAGGACAGAGCAGAAAGGGGCACTAATGATAGTGAGCGGACTGGGTCCTAATATCTAGCAGGAGGAATTTTAGCAGAAAGACGGTTGAATAGGCAGGGTGGTATTTGTGTACATTTTCTAAAGGTATCTAGGGAGACTGTGTGAGACAGAGAGTGCACAGTAGAAGTTAGGTGTTAAACAAAGTTAACATATTTTTGTACACAGAGCTGAGCACAAAGACCAGTATCCAAGTGATGTCAAAAATGAACCTACAGTGGCCTTAATCAGTTCTGTGACACGTCTGGCATCAGAACACTCTTGGTTAGGCTGTATTTCCACATGTATCTTCTGTTAACTAAGGTCTTGTTTTGTTTAGATGACAGTTTTTTTTGTGATATGAGATGTAATGGAGTGCAAATGAAGCCATTAGGACACTCAGGGGTGAGTAAAGGAATGAGGCTATTCAAACATGAGTGCAGTTGGTTCTGTATCATATTAGTTTGTTGACAAGGCAGTTCAAATTTGATTGGGACAAAATAATCATCAGATGAGGCAGGAGCTATGAATATTGCATCAGAAACAGAAGGTGATGTGACCAACTTGTGGGTGTAGCATTGTAATTGGTGTTATAAATAAGTAAATTCAAATGTGGCCTTGAATGACAACCTTAAAGGTGCAATACGAGTCACTTCTGTTGAAGTTCAAACAAACCCTTACCCTTACTACAAAAAGTAACAAAACCTTTCAAACCACTCCTACAGAATAACATTGTCAAAATGCATACAGCTGCATACAGTGCATACACAGCTTGTGTTTGTGCCCAACACACTTAGCTCTTTTTCACTCTCGAGTAGTCTTACAAAGAGGAGAGCGGCTGTGGCTCAGGTTGTAGAGCGATTGTCTACCAATCGGAAATTCAGTGGAACCTGTAGTCTACTTGCTCTGGATGCTGCACCAGCATGAGAACTAGTAATAATAATAATAATAATAATAATTATAATAATAGTAGTAATAATAATAACATAATTATAATAATAATAATTATTATTATTATTCTTATCATTTTATAGCACTTTTCAAGCTGCTTTCCAGACCGGAAATAACCACCCACCACTAATGTCAAGGGTCAAGTCACAAAATAGTCCACTTATGAAATCTGTATTGCAGAAGAGGCTTAGCAGAGTGTACAGGCATACCTTTGTCTTGTAAGTATTATTTATTTGCGTGTGAATCTGAAAAGGGAGTAACAACATACAGGGTAAGGAAACATAATACAAAACATTAAAGCAGTCGTTATACAGAACTGTAGGAAAAAACACTACTATGGGTAGCACTGTCATAAGGTGGATCACAAGACGACAATGGGGCCAGCTAACCACACTAAATGATCCTACTAAAGAGAATAGTTGACAGCTAGCCAGCTACTATCAATAAATATGTATAACTAGATAACCCACAGATCCTTTACATACATTACTACAGGCTTAATACACCAAATACTCACCTAGAGGAATATCAACTGACAAAATGTACAGACTACATATCAATGCAGCAATACAATGTGTTTAAAATGAAAAAACACCAGACCAGAGGTGCATTGAATATAATTACATTAAGCACAGGCTTGACTCATATGGAAGCTAACACTGCACCAATGTAATTGCAGTTAAGTGGGCCCAATTAGCATAGCATTAACTAAACATTGATGATTATACACAAAACCATAATAATATAAGACTTAAAGTAAACACTTAAATAGATGAACAGTCAGAAACAAAGGCATTAACATGCTTTTTTTATTTTGCTGGACTAACTACTGGAACTATTAAAGCTCTCCAGATCTAGTGAACTGCTTGGGCAGATGGAAAATACTACTCCAAGAGTGGGACAGAAGAAACCACTTTAAAAGAGGGGAGGGAAGAGTCACAGTGGTGCTGGCTCTTATAACACCTAAACTAATCAGAAATGTAATTTTTAACCCTAAATCAAAGCAAGAAATATTTTTATTCTGTGTGTGTGTGTGTGTGTATATGTGTGTGTGTTTGTGTCTGCTCATAAAACTCTCTATGATTCTCTGAATCCCCCACACACACACACACACACACCACACACACACACCGAACCAAACACGGTGTACTTTAGACTGCCTCTGTCCACCAGCCCCCCGCAGTCTCCATACTTGGCATAGAGACAAGCTCGCTACTCGTATTCATTTTATAAAGATGAAAACACAATCAATACAGTGAGCCAGGAATTGGAAGTCATTTTCATTAGAGCTGCTGAGAGTTGAGCAGTCATTACCAGCAGATAGCACTGGGGCCCCGGCTGCAGGCAGACATTTGTATTCTAGACGCCTGCCCTTCCTCTCTCCTTGCAGCCCCATCTTACCTCTTTTGTCCGTCTCTGTCTATCTTCCTCTTCTGGATTCACTTTACGCCCTCACAACATCCCCATCCACTATAGAAACTACTTTTTTCTAGGTCATGTATCTCACTCCTTCATATTTATATATTTAATAATTATTTTCATTTCATTTCATCTGGAGAGCACTTGAAATAGACATGGCACTCTCTCGTTCGAGCCATTCACCACACCCATTAAATACACTTGTGGTTTGTTTGTTTTTGCTATTGAGCTCCAACTGCTATTTCATTTTCTTTTCCTAGATTTTTTACACCATCTTTTTGTCTCTTCTCCTATTTGCTTGCTCCCTCCACACCACATGTTTTCAAATGGAGGGGAACAAGTTAAAACACCGCAACAAAATGCAACAAGAGAAAGCATCAGCACACACTCAGGGGAAATAACAATAGCTGGCAGTGGCCATTGGAAGTTGTCGCAACAAAATTGAGGTGTTTTGTCTTGTTTTTTTTTTTCTCTTCACCCTCGGTGCTCTGAACTCATTGTCATAAAAATGGAATCTGTCACCATGCTATAGACCTCAGTCAAGGTACAAAAAAGAACAAATACAGATGCTTGGTAGGCGCCCACCTACACAGCAACACTCATTAGTATACGTGCATTGAAAGCCTGCAATTTCATGACAAAGCTGCTTCCCAGTTAGCTGTACACAAAGGGAGGAATGCCATTTTAATAAGTCTTATTTTTCACGTCCTAACTCTCTTTGGTTAGCCTTTCTACTAGTAAACAATTGCTAGAATCTATTAAAAAGGTGGTTTATTTGTTAATCTTAAGGACTACAATTGTGGGAAACGCTCTCATGTATTGTTGACATGTAGTGAACCCCACACTGATGTGTGCTATATTAGGGGAATAGCCCCCCCTTTTATTTGTGACTATATGGCATTACGGGTATATAGTACTGATAGAGAGAGAACTCTGCTTGGTGGTTCAAGGATACTCGGACATCCCAAGATTTGAGTCCAAAGATGCATAAGGGCCGACTGTGGCTCAGGTGGCCCTGCAGTTCCATGTCGAAGGGTTCTTTGGCAAGACACCGAACCATCAGTTCGGATGCTGCGCCATCGGAGTGTAAATGTGTGTGAGTGTTCATCTGATGAGCAGGTGGCACCTTGTACGGCCGCCTCGGCCACAATGTATGAATGTGTGTGAATGGTGAATGGTTCCTGTACTATGTAAGAGTGCTTTGAGTAGTCGTAAGGACTAGAAAAGCGCAATATATTTATACAATCCACATACCTACACATAAAATGAGAAATTCATACTTACACATACACAAGCATGTACGTCATACACAAACATGACGTTATGACAAGCCTAAAAGAAATTTGTTCTGTTTTTTTACATCGAGTAGTTTTATAATGATATTAAAAGTAAGGATACTCCTATTGATTTTGATCAACTTTTCTCATGTGCCACCCTTATGATACAATTTCCTCAAACACAGGATATTGTCTGATGTAATTAGAAAATTGTGCTGCAGACGTCCATGTTTTCCAGAGGAAGAAAACGTATTACCATTTATTGAATTTTACATTTTAGCCTTTATTGGTGGTAGTGGTCTAAGAATAGCAAAAAGGATCCATATGTTTTTTGCACTATAAGGTGTAATGAACATTGCAGATATAGGGCAGTTCTTTAGACTTATAATTGGGTCAGTAAAAGTATCACATCATCATTCTCAGTGTTTGAATGCCTGTCCTATCTATGGGATCCTACTAATGCTCTATATTTTTATTTTATTTTTTTTATTTTTTTATTTTAGGCCACAGCGGGTGAACTGGGTGAAAGTAGATGACGACGTGCCATCCCATGCCGTCATCACCGGCGGTGATCTTTACATCGAAAACCTAAACAAGTCCTACAACGGAACCTACCGCTGTGTGGCCTCCAACACAGTCGGGGAGTCTTTCGACGACTACATCCTCTACGTCTATGGTACACTGACCCTCCATCAAGTCACTATCTCTCTTTCTACTTCTATCTCTATATCAGCTTTTTTTCTCTCTGAGATTGTCCAATGAACCTAAACACCAGCATCATTTATATGTAGACTGATGATATTTACAACATTGGTGCATTATTGGCACTGGTAGCAGCTGTAGCACACTAAATGCTGAAACCATTAACATAATCTAAGGTATGCAGACTATCTTTTAAATAAGCGTGTTTTAATTAGTGTTTGGTATTATTTTGATTTTAACAATGATTCCAATTCCTCGTTTAGATTCTGGTTCTTATCGATTCTTGATTTGAGTTGTTTAAGGTGTGGTGTGGTGGGTCACATGATTATTTTACGTATAAGGGAATACTTTTATTTTGATTCAATGGTGATAACTGGCAGCAGCATTGACGTCAATGCTTCGATTTGATTCAATGACCTATTTCATTGGATCAAGCCTTTTTTATTCACCATTAAACTGATCCGGTTAACCTTGAGCTCCTTCAGGCTTCCTGTTTCCGCTTTGTCGCACGCAGCTGAAAAAAAAAAAGAAGTGGTACGCGTCAGCAAGATCTACGTCATTTTGATGTCACATTGGCGCGTGCACGCTTGGATGCGTCAACTGTAAAACAGCCTTTAAGAATTATAGATAATCAATGCAGGAAAACAGTTTGGGCCTCTGATAAGAAGGCAAACTCATTATCATTATCATAACTACTCAAACTGCATTATATTAAATCTTTTCACCAGTGCTTGAAGCAGCACACCCACACCAAAGCAGCTCCTAGAGATGTTTTTAACACAATGCTATTTTCGCTACCAAAGAGGAGGTCATGTCCTCAGTATTGTGTGGCTCTCTCTCTGTATTGTTTAGTTATTTTAATGACCTAAAGCGGAGTTTATGCTCTGCATTCACATACGCATTTTACATTGTTGATTTTGAAGACTGGTTCTGACTACTTTCAGACAAAAATGTAAGAAAGGGATTGAGTGTTAAAGTGAAAAACCAACAGTGTGAAGAGGGCCTTGAAACAACATTTAGACTACTGGGTTATCCTTTAACCTGCCTCCACCTACTTCTGCCAGCTTTCTTTATTTATTTGGCTTCTTGTTGAAACATTGTCCTCTATGTCTTCATGGTTTTCCCTCATCCTCATAAGCATTGTCTTCACATGCTTGTATACTGTTGATACCAGTAACATTTGTTTTCTGAGCAGGGCATTGCAGTCTAATGTGCTCATTTTTCTCTGGCTAAAGTGACTTTACTATCGCTTTTGGTAGACCCTGAGCCTGCAGAGAAATTATTTGGCTACTATTGTCAGAGGGAATTAACAGAGTGAAAAGGCTTTTTTTTATCTAGCGGGGGAAAAAGGGACTCTCAATAGCTGACGGACACCAGCTGAATGGATGTTATTTACAGCAGAGAGACTTGCTGTGCTAATGATGAGTGCAATAAAACAACAGAGGTACAGTTGAAAACCAGTAAACAGCTTACTGCCACCTGCTTTATTACAGCTGTTAGTCCATACTAAATGCAGTGTATGCCTCTGTGTGTATATTCTTCTGGTTCAATCTTTGTGAGAATCAGATTGACACATAGATCTTTGAATCTTCTATAATAATTAGTCTGCAATTCAGCAAAAGCATTTAGGTTTAGTGCTAAAATCAGAATCAGGATTAATTCTATTGCTAAGCAAAGGGATGAACAACTTCAACTTATGTTGACAAAGTGTTTACATTTTTATGATAGTTCAGGATTAAAAGTGGAGTATTAAAATTCGAAGCGAGAGGTGTGTGTGTGAATGAAAAAGCATTTATAATCAGATCAACTACAAGACACATAAAAGACCATTGATAAGAGCAGTTATTTTACACTAAACCACATTCTTGCTCACGTTTATACAATGGATGAATTTTCTGGTTATTGTTGCAGGCTTTTTGTACGTCTCTCTCTCCCGGGCCTAAATAACAAAATCCCATGATGAGGGATGCAAGGCGCCCCTCTCTCAACCACCCACACATCCCCCCATGGTGAGAGAAAGACAAAGATAAACACGGTAATGCAACATGTGGGCAACTAAAAGCCTTGCACAAAATAAAAAAACAAAAAACAGCCACCATTAAAACCACAGAAGGCCTTCATCCTTTTAGAGCTAGTCTTTTGATGACTTTGATGTGTCGGTGGCTCCCACATTACTAATGCTGACTGTAATTCAACAGCAAATCATGCCGAACCTTCGCCTTGCTAATGGGAAGACAGGATGTTGTGGCTGAGCTGTCAGAAGCTGATTCTCACATTACGTTCCAGACCTCCCACCACTGCACACATCACCTCCTGCTCCTGCACCGCCACCACCATGCACACACACGCACACCTGTAGTCGACCATTAACATTAACAGAAGCTAGGAGGAGGCCATATATGTATAGACACACACTCCCATGTAGGAAATCAGATAAGCAGCAGGGGCGGCAGCATGTTCAACCATACAGTGGTGAAATTAAGCATCTGGTTCTGGTCACGTGAATTATAGACCAGCCTTGGATTTTCTTTTTAGAGTGCTTTCCATGAAAATAAAATAAGAGTAGGATGGACATTTCCATTCAAAGCAACATAGCTAGATGGTCAGAAAGGCAAGGAAATGTTTGTGTACTGTTGTAGTTGGCTAAGTCATTCTATTTCTATGGTTGATGCACAGTGCTGAGTGCCATTTTCTTTTAAACTAGTCAAATGACCACGGCAAACAGTTCAATGTCCGTTCTACGCTCATTCTATTTCTATAGTCATTTCACAGACAATCCAGTTGTTTTTAACAAACTATGGAGCGTTTGCTGTTAATTGTGGTTTATTTGGGCAGGTGTGAAAGCTGTCAATAGAACTCTGGTGCTGACTAAACAACCAGACCAAGACTGAAAGAAAATCTGGTCGGCTTCCAGGTGTGATTTATTGGAGGAAAGAAAGCAAAACGAAATATCCCCTAGAGAACTAATAAATCCACCAGCTGTTTGTGAAGTGTCAGCAAAGCGATCTCTGAATCTGTAACTGATCTGTAAGTTACAGTTGTACAAGATCAGTTGGTAACCATGGTAACATAATCAGTAACTAAACTAAATCTAACCCTTGGACTGAAAAATAAAGCTAATGTTAATTGATTGATAAATGCTAATTGTGGTCCTTAAAATTTAATCACCATACCTCTAGGCTATATATCAGAAAAAAAAATCTAGTTCAAATGCAGCAAGCAAGGTAAGGAAGAATCCAAAAATTATAAAAATGTTAAGATTTCTTTTTTAAAGTAAAAATCCAATGACAATATCAACGCAAGCTCCCAAACTGTACAGTACATTACAGCTGTCTAATGTAATGATAAAGTCCGCATGGCGGCGTCACCCCCCCTTTTTAAGAGCCAGAACAAACACAGTTATGGCCAACATCTCCTCTAATACGTCTGGTTCTCGGGTATTGTGACCCTAAGTGATGGAGACCACAGTGAGAGTGGCTGACACTAACATTGTTCACAGCAAAAATAATTCAGCATGTACGGCTCTAACTCTCACTGCCGTTCTTACTTCACAGGTTAAGAAAACACAACCGTCAGGGTTTTCCTCTCACAGTCGAGTGAGACCCAGTGCCAAGGGGTTTCAAGTTGTTTACAGGCTGTTGCTTACCCAATAACTGAGTTCTCTTCCTCCTTGCTCCTTCAACAGCACTGGCTTTATTGCAAACCAGCACCATGTTTAGTGACCCTGTTGCTCTCTGTCGCCTTCCTACTTATTTTACACTTCGTCTCCATTGAAGCACATGGGAGTTTCTCCACAAGTCACTGTTAGCTCTTTGAGTAGCACCTTACATTTATTACAGAAATGCAGAGTGTTCCGCCACAAACTATTCAAGCTCCAAACACTATTAGTTTGCTGAAATTGCACTTGAGTGGAAGGGCAATTGCTGGTGTAAAATGTTATGAGGAGGAAAAGAAATTAATCAGTACCAAAACAAATTTCTATGGATGTTATTTTTTTGTAATTCAGCCTGTCTCTTATAAAACACTTTGATTTATCTCTCCCATATTAATTTATGCCATTGCAGTGGTAATTTGGGGGAAGATTCTATAACTTTAGATCCCAACATTCATCTCTCCACCGCCATAAGGAAGGATTATGTCACAGTGGTTGTGACCTTGAATTTCACTTATTTGATCACTCTCAAAATGTCACAACACTAAATATTTCTATATCTCCACTCATGTCTCCAATATATTTATGTCCAAATAATCCACACAATATTTATGTTTCCACCATGTAGAGATTCCAAAATAACCCAGCTTGGAGAAAATACTATTCAGTCTTTTGTCCATTATTGTGTGAATGCTGATTTAGCAGCAAATTGGACTTACGGCAGCTGCGATTGGCCAGGCGTCCGTGCTTGCTCAAGATAACAGAACCGGATTTGTTCAGGTCCCCTGTTGTACCCCATGACCAATTGGCTATCCTAACCTTAAACACACAAGGTCAATGCCTAACTTCAACCAATCGGGCTGCCTCACAGGGCGGGACTTGCCTAGAACTGCTCTGGGATCCATAATAACACAAACCATGCACATTTATCTTGTGGGTTTTCCGAAGAAATCAAATTTCTGATTAGTTGACGACGAAGTGAGGCAGGGTCTCTCAACTGCAGACAAATTACCACTGAGCCACTGCTGTAACACCCACAACTTCCATACAATAAGGCTATTATTCAGCTTTTTAAAGACATATTAATTAAAACAATGATCACTTTTCCACATTTCCAACAACTTCTTCTTAAACATTTTAACCAGCATTCCAGTGTATCTTTAGCATTAGCTTTTCAAAAAAAAAACTTTAATTATTCCACTTCTTCAACTTGTCAAGGAAATTCATACTAATTAAAACCATTCCCACTTTTCCAACTAGTCTCACTACTTCAACTTCTTTTTACGGATTTAAGCTAGTAATCCAGTTTAGCTTTAGCGATTTAGCTGTTCAGCATACACACACATTTTCTAGTGAACTGGAGATGAAAGCCTGAACACCTTTAATCTTTAGCCTAGACTTTGTACAGTAAGGGGGCATTTTTAACCCTGTAAACCAGGCCTCATATGCCACTAAGGGTTCTAAACTGTACTGTATGAGGTCCAACCTTAACTTACTTTTGAAAAAAAGACAATACATCTAAAACTAAAATCTGCAGGGAGTATTTGAATGATACATTTGTTATTGTTCCGTTATATTTATTACTTTTTTAGGCCTTACGTAACTTTTCTGTGGAAAGATCAAATTAAAGGTGAAAGTTCCAAGACACACAATAGGCCAGTATTATATACACTTTTATACTTGGCCTCCCCAAATGTCACTTTGTGTCAAGGTAAAGCCTCTCATCACAGCAGCTGTCAGGACTCACGGGTTTGGATTTTACAGGGGCCAAGGACACATCATGAAGGGGACATGGAAAACGTACACAAACTGAATACAGAAAAAATGGAAGAAACCTTGGGAAGGATTGGCTATAGTTAACCCTTGCAGGGCTAAGATGGAGTAAATGGATACAAAACAAAAAGAAAAATACTTTCTGATGAGATAACAGCATTACACAAAGTTCGCATCTGGCAGGATTTGGAGTCACACTACACTATAAAATACTTTACTATATTATACTGCACTGCAATGTCTGAGTATGGCTGCGTTTCATTTGTGGTTCAACATGCACTTTCCCTCGGGGGAATCCCACCACCATCTCAAGGATCGTTCCTACTGTGTGAAAAACTGAAGTGAACTTGATTTGCTTGACCCTCGGAGGGCTGAGAGAGTGAGTGAACAACGATAGTCACTCCAGAGGTGGATTTCACCCACGATACATGGATTTGGTGCAAGAAAATACATCCACAACAATAATGTACAACCACCAAAAAGGAGAAGATGAATAAATCAAATAAATACATTTCAACTTTTTAGTTGACAAACGTGTAATATAAATAATGTCAATTCATATATACGTTATACTTTTTCATTTACTATCCAGTTGTATGTGTGATATCTTTATTTCCAACATTGTTTGTAAATGCATGGAAAATGTTCTGTTTTTGCGAGATGTAAGAATCATTATAAATCATGATACTGATCACTAACTTTCTAAATCAGAAACTCATGCAGCCGATTACGAAACCTCATTGAAATTAGTCTGCCGGTGTTTATGACATGTAAAAAGAATTAATACTTTTCACAAATAATATTTGTAAAGCACCTTTCATACAAGAAAAGCTTTACAATAAGGAAATTGCGTGACATAAGCAGATATAGAATGGACATACAAACAGGGATAGACTGCCATCATTTATAGAAACTAAGATTTAAATCCGTAGCGCTTAGCCTACAACTGGCGGTTGATCCGTACAGTTTGGGCTGAAAGTGAACAAGGGCAGGTGCGTTCCATTTCAATCCCCTGCTGCTCCCCCTGCCCACTTTCCCTCTGCTCTCCATGTGGCCTCCGTGCCACGTATGCTATGAAGTCATACCAAGGGCTGAGGGGAGGCATGTTGAAACTCTAATGAAACACAGCCTTTGTCCACAGCCTTAGCATTCATTTCCATTCAATGAGAGTTGAAGTGCTCATATTATGCACATTTTCATAATTGTATTTAGAGGTTGCAGCAGAATAGCTTTATGTGGTTTAATTGTCATAAAACACCATCTTTTGTGTTACTGCACATTGCTGCAGCTCCTCTTTTCGCCCTGTGTGTTGAGCGCTACAGAGTGAGGCATCACACTTCTGTTCCATCTTTAAAGAGAGTCGCACATGCGCAGTACCTAGGTAAGAACTACTAGCCAGTCAGAAGCAGAGTATGAGGGCGAGCCACGCTAGCAGCTAGACAAGCATTATAACGTGTTACAAAATGATGCATGTTTGTCACTGAGATAAAGGCTGGACTACAATAGATGTGTTTGGAGTAGTTTGTGAACAGTGTTGGAGATGATAAGTTCCTTTGGGGTGGACTTTGGGCTTTTTCACTTTGTAAACCTATAACATGTACAAAAAGATATATAATGCAATAAAGGATAGGGAAAAAGCATAATATGAGCACTTTAAGTCATTGTCATTTTGTGGCACATTTTAGAAGCAATTTCTTTTGGTTTATGGATTTAAAATGTATTTCTTTTCCCCGCGTATCATCAATTACTCTGTGCTGGAGGTAGTTTTTTTTTAGGTTTTTCGTATTGTTGATATTGCATATTGCGTGATAACTGGCACTGTGCAGATATGGAGTGTTTCTCTCATCCGGTGCTCATGTGGAGTTCTTTTACTCACCAGCTTCAGCAGGAATGATTCCTGTCAAGCTGTGTCTCAGAGCTTCCTGCAGTCCATGCTCCATTCGTTTAGACCAGAAACACTGATCCATAATCCTCGACAGTAAACAAGGCCCGGAAACACATTCTGCCTGTCACATTTGAAAGTCAATAAGCTCCAGTGTTCTTTGATAGATTGCACAGACTAGGCACAAAAAATAAAATGTGTATTCAGAAAATTGTCTTTCTTTTAATCTTCCTTTTTAATCTTTGTTCCTGCTATATTTTTAATGAGTTGTTGACACTGATGATCCCAAACATCTGCTGGACCCTCACAGTTCATGATGGGATAAAACCAATTAGACAGCACCACCCCCGAGCTGGAGTTTTGTGGCTCTCAAGCCTGTGTGAAACTCATCAGCTCAGGCTTCATCTGCCAGCCGACTTCCCAATGGGTAATTTCTCCCCGCCTTTGTCTGCACATTGATGTGTACAGTACAGCTTTTTGTATTGTCAAGGTTGTCTTAAAAATAACAGAATTTTTGGTAGATAAAAAAAAAAAAAAAACATAGTGTAGATCAATAGATTTTGCATACCACTCCAAAGCAGCTGAAGGCCTTCATTAGAATTTTTAAATTTGCTTCAGGCAGAGTTCTGAGGGGCTAACCTGACCTTTCTTGCCTTGTATTCGAATGGCTTGATACGTTTTTCTTCAAGTGCATAGAATAGATGATTTCCTAACGATTGTGAAAGGATTTGTACATTAACTATGAACCCTTAGGAAAGACTACTTTTCAATGATAAACAACCTTTGTGCCCTGAGAGAAGACATCCAATGCCTATAAACATAATTATTTTATTATCTCTTGAATGTGCCTGCGAGATGTATTGCATTTTCAATTTATAGTGATTTCATAGTAAAAATACCTTTTATTTGGAACATCAAGAATTACTGGTGTACATGTGTGTTTTGTCATTGCATTACTGCAATGACAATAAATGTGACAAAAGACTGTTAATCCAGAAAAGTAATCATGGTGCTACCCCCTTTAATACAGCTTTCTGAGAAAACCCACATTGTGTTGCTTATTCAGTTGAAGTTAATAATGGAACCCAGCACTTTTCTAAACCTAAAAATTAACCTAGGCGTAGTTACTGTATATATAAATCAACTTTTGTTCCATTATGGAGTTTGGTTCTTTGAATTAAACTGTGTTATCTGCAGTATGTCTCTATGATGGCAATCCATTTCAATCACACATTAAGTCCAACACACATTAAGTCCAACACTGAGCCAAGGGTCCGGTTTTTATTACATTGTATACATTTGAGCTGGTTTGTTTTTGTTTCACATTGCAATTGTGCGAGCACACCAAAAGAACTCAACATGATGTCATGCGTCTCCCTATCCTCGACATTGATTGGTTTGTAGACCGGCTCTTCTTCCCTCTCATATTGTCTCTCTATCATCATCTCAAACATTTTTTATTTTCTCCAACTGTCTCTTAATTACCAAACAAAACCAGAACGCAGCCCAGACGTGCGCAGTGGAAAATGAGAGTAAGCCAACTAAAGTTGTTCTCAGAAACAATTTGGCCGGCTCCTTATTAGAATAGGTGTGCGTTTTCCTAAAGGTCTCTATGAGGAGGATCGAAAGTAAGGCAGGGAAAGTAACAGTTTAGAACTGTAAATATTGATGAGATGTGTACATGGTGATGTACACAGTCTACGGGCAAGGAATAGCAGCTGGGATTCTGTCATTTGTGTCACCCTCAAGAAATATGCATTACAGCTGCAGCTTGTTCAGTTTTCTATCCATTGTTGTGTCCAGTAATACTACAACATATATGCAAAGTCCTACCATGCGCCATGACATAACAAAGTGTGACACTGCACACAGATGGGAAATGCTAAAAACAGCACATCCTCTGGTCTTCCCTCTCCTTCCCCTTCTCTGTCCATACACATTTCCTTTTGTTGCTTTCTTATAACATCTAATTTCATTAAAGTGTGGACAATCCTTCCTCCTTATCAACAGCCAGGCCTAACTTGTTTTATTTCACCACCTTTGAATAACCCTAAAAGATTTTTCAGTCCATTCCCAGGCAATCAGAGCAGCATGGGAGGTCTTTAAGCAAGCAGCACTGCCAGCGGCTTCATATCAGTGCAGCCCTGCCACTGCAACAAGGAAAATGTCACTTTTGATATCTCCCCCTGGTCATTGTCAAGGCAGGGAGTCTAACCCGGATAATGAAGTAAAAAAGGAAAAGCCGTGGGAGGAAAAATGGTCTCTGGTCAAAGTCTGTGTACTCAACAACTCAGCTTGATGCTTTTTTTTTAAATTAGTTTTGTGTGTATTATTTTCCTCCTGTTTTTCATTCTTTGTGTCGTTGTGTTTGAGTTTATACTTCAGATTTTGCTCTTTTTGTTGCCAGTATCCTCACCAATGTTGTACTCTTCTCCTTGGAGATATTAGGAATGCAGAGACACGTTTGTTCGTCAAGATAGCTCAGTGCATAACAACGACAGCATAAGTACAACAGCAGCATGTGTTACTGATTAGACATTTAATCACTTCTAACAACTATGTGCTCGCTGTTGTCAGTATTTCATGTCATGGTTTGTAGCCTGTGAATAGGCATAAAAGGAGGAAAAGTTCCCAACAAATTCATTGATCAGTTCCGTCGGTACAAGGCCAGATGATGTGTTGCAGTGTCATCGTAGTGTGTACTATATTTAATGCACTGCCATTGCCAATTCATCAAAAGGTCTGCAGCCGAAATTAAAGTGACACACACGCACGTTGACACACAATGAGCTGTTGGTCATATATCAACCGGCGATACCATTTTATTACACTGACTTTACTTTATCTTCATTGCTTTTTATACTCATTTGTTCCCCCCGTGTTTGTCATGTATTTGTCCTCTCATCCAGATGCTCCCACCACTACCCCTATACCCACCACAGCCACAACCACTACCACCACCATCACCACCACCACTATCTCCTTCCCTGAAGCCAATCAAGGTACAGTATTACCCTCACACAACGGTTTTATCTTTTTGTGTGTGTGTGTGTGTGTGTGTGTGTGTGTGTGTGTGTGTGTGTGTGTGTGTGTGTGTGTGTGTGTGTGCGTGAGCGTGTTCCCTTATCCTCCACGCAGCCTTGAATCACCCCATATATCTCCATCTTCATGCCACAATGGCAGTCATATTCATATGCATGTTCCTTTATCCAGAGGTTAAGGTTACCCGTTTTCTTTCATTATTAATCATTTATTTTTTACAGTTAATTCCAAATTCTCTCCGTTATTAAACAGGCTAAGAAATAATGCCTAAGGCTGCAAAATTAATTCAACTTTCCATCCACTGATACTGAGAAAGCTAAAAAAAAAATAGTGAGTGGATCTTATGTTGCAACAACTTAGTCACACATACTAAAGCCAAGGTCAAAAATAACTTTTACACTCAAGATTAGTTCAACATCTTTTTAGTTTAAATACAAGAAGAAGATCAATAAAATTCTCATGTTATTATGTTATATTTGAACTTTTGACAGATGGCCAGATGTTTCCCCATTTCCAATCTTTACTTAATGCTAAGCTAAGCTAACCATGTCCTAACTAGAGCTCCATTCTTAACATATATTTACATATTTGTTTAGGTTATCATGTCTTTGAAATTATTTGTGTCTCTTTTGCAGTAATTTGCTTTATTGTTTATTGTTTATTTCTTTTTAATAAGTGTAACGCTTCACCAAGTTCACCAAATTCCTTGTAAGTGTTACTTACTTAGAAATCAGTCTCAACTGCACAGAGTGATGTGCCTCCACAAGCTTTTCTACCTTTTAACTGTGTGGGTGTTGAGTTAAGAGGACAAGTAGTAGGCCATGGCCGCTCTTGCGTTGCTTGGTTGTCAATACAACCAAATGACGTAAATACGGTTCATACACTGCTTTGTTCACCAAATCCTTTCAAAAAAATTCCTGGTCTGTTTTTTTCACCGAAGAAATACATTCATTACAGTTGTAAATAGCAGTGTGATGTACTTGACCTGGCATGATTTGAAAAGCAAACAAATGAATGATGAACCATTGGATACTATGATAATCGTGTGAGTTGGATAATTGTTCTATAACATTTAGTCACAGCAGACACAATAATTGTCTTTTATATGAAGCACATCAATCATTCATAAAGTCTATTATGGATCATACTGTAGGTGGGTTGTGGGAAGAGGGTGACAGTGGGGATGAACAATATCTGACATGAGACACTTGGAAATTAGACCCTTTTCAAATAAGCACATTTTATCTGGTTCTTACAGAAACAGAACTTGGGGCTATTGTGAGTATAAATCTCCAAAGGGTGTAGATTGAAAACATCACGTTATGCCTCAACTCAGAAATCAGCCTCAGCTCCAAATGCAATCAAAGCCTCTCTGACAGACCGCTCAATTGGAACAAATCTCACAAGGCTGGCAGAAATCACAGGCATTGTGCTTGATTATGCCATCTGATTGGATTAAAGAGAAAACCTACCTATGCAGGCTGATTGCTCCTTTTCCTCAGATCAAGGAGGCTAGAGTCTGCACTGGCCTGTTCTGTAATAGCTCACACTCGGATCTCTGCTGATTATTCCTAATGTTCCTGCTGAGAATAATAGGGTTACTTTCAAGGTAAATAATAACACTAAAGATGTTTATTATTATTATAAGAAAATTAGGCAATGAATAAAAGTAAGGTTATGTCATTTTTACCCCCCAAAAAATGTTACATAGCAATAGCTGAACTCCTAAGAAATTAAATGCACTTGTGCTCAATATGACGCACTTATAGGTTTTGCTCCTACAACCTTATTTGGTCTGGTGTGACCAGATGTTTACAATGTCATTGAATTTAAGATGACGGTGCTGCGTGAATTATATCCTTTAAATGTAATTACCATTTGTGGCCACAGTGTCCACTGTTCATAAACTCTTCCATTGTCTCAATTTAACTCATGCATTTGGCAAAACAGATTCACAAAAACGTTGCTTCTTACTTCTTCTAGGGCCAACTGAAATTGTGCACCTCACATTGAAAACGTGAGGTGCAGTTCCGTTCACTCACAACAAAAAGAGTTTAGATATCGAGCTGTTTGCAACCTGTCTGATCTGACTGCTTGTGTTTCTTGTCGAACTCAAATCTGGCAGTGTTTCTGTGTTCCTGGATACAAATTATTTCTTTGCCAAGTGCAATATTATCATAACCAATAGAAATGATGGTATGACCAAATTTTTAATGAATGTTCCAGGAACTCTAACTGCTAGCTCTAATTGTTGAACGGTTGAGCATGGAATTCATTCAAAATAAACCCCCAAATTTGAATACAAGACACAAAGTATTTCACTTTAAAAAACAAAAAAAGCAAAATAATGAAATACTCTTAAACAAATACTCTTGTCCAAAAAGTAGTAGGAACCAAATTTCAAAGGGTTATTTCAAGCCAAAATCCACTTCAGCCATACCTCGCAGTCTTCACAAGCAAGTATGAAACATTGGTCATGTAAAATCAATTGGTTGTTTTTGATCATGTATAATGCTAGCTGCCTCCTACTCTACAACCACCTCCATACTTCATGACCGAGTAAGATTCAAATCAGTTCATATACAAAAATCAGTTCATGTACAAACAAAAGTAAAATACTAAAAATTTCTGTTGTGTATGTCTGCAAGTTGTCCCCCTGTGAACAGGACTTCCGTTCACATGTGTCGGCTCCTGACAAAGAAAACCTCATGTCTTCAGTGCCGATATTTTCAGGTTGAAACAACCCACTTACAGTTTCTGACAGATGTCCAATCTTTGCTTTCAACTATCAGGGGCATTCCATTATTACTGTGTATATAGATTAAAGACAGCAGACTCATATGGCCATAAGACACTCCAGTGCCAGTTGATTTAATTTACCCACAGCGTGCCGGCCACTGCCAAATTAATCTATCAGACTGGAATTGAGTTTTTTTATTTATTTTTTTGTCAGTTGCCATTAGAGGGAAGAAAATTGAGCACTTTAAAAAATCTATTAGAGCCCCAACACATGGCACTTAAGTGCTTGGCAGGGTTTAGAAAGTAACATGGGGAAATAACTAAACTGTTATTTTCACTACTTATTAATGGAGATATCTTGCTGACCAGTTCGTACAATTAGGAAATATTATTAATTTACATTTACAGTCTCTTGTTATTTTTTACATTTAGTTTAGCTTCTCTTCTCTATACTCAGTGTCTCTTTTCCAGTGTGCTTTGCGGTTCAGTTTTTGTTTTCTTCCATTTCTGTGTTCTGTCTTTGTGGAAGAAAGATTTTCCTTGAAAAGCAACATGTTGTACTGGAAACTCTCCTCAGGGGCAGCAGTCTATTATGTTTTTACCGGTAGTCAGGGCCAACAGTAGGTCTTTGGCGAAACACAGAACGACCCGTAAAAGTACAAATCGGTGCTGTCTTTGTAGGGATTCAACACTCCACATATTCTATTTCTGTTATTACCTCACCTCTCTCTTCCCCATTAACACAATATGGCTAATCGTTCTCTAATCTAATTCAACACACCGCTGAATGAACAATGCCACTTAATCCATGAATGAAGAAAATAGATAATACCTGTGTACCTTGTGCAAATAAAACAATCAGGCGGCAGGCTAGCACTGCTTTTAATTGATGAAGGACCATAAACGGTGCTGACAACCAATTCATTTAACCCACACTATAGACAGGAGAACAAAACAGGCGAGGGCAGGGGGGAGAAACAAATATCTATTACGTTTGCCTGGGTCTTAAATTACACAAACACCATCTGGTGAAGTGACTTTAGAATTTTATGAATTTAGATGTGCCTCCAGCTCACATTCTCCAGACAAACACATGCGCACAATGTGCCAGATAATGTGTGATATTGTTTCCACTTTGCTTCATTTGATTCCTTGTCTATTTTGATGTTGGAGCACCCAGCTATAACTAATTTGATTAAGGTCAATAGCAACTCAATACGTGCTAAATGACATACAGCCCTAAGAATGCATCAATGATATTATAGCACTCAGGCATCATGGGAAACACTAGTCAAGAACCCAACACATCTTCTTAATGTGGAGGTATATTGTCTTATAGAGGTATTACTGCGCTCCACAACGACCACAAGGAGATGAAACTGAAAGAAGGGCCAGGAGGTAATCAGCTAGCTGCACAATATCTTTAAGGTACCACCAGTAAAGACTTGCAACCATTCGGCTCAGTATTTACACATTTACTCATATTTACACTACCGTATGGCTGCTGCATATAGTGTATTAAAATGTTTTCTAACAACTGTAAAATTGTGCGTATAAATTGTGTATTTGACAGTTTCTATTTTATTAACTATTTGCAGTCAAAGGTTCCTAGGCACAGCGGTACTTTGAGGTACATGCTAACTTCAGCATTCTAACGTGCTCACACTTTACACATACATGTTTACACACATGTTTACATGCTGGTATGGTATGATGTTTAACATGTTCGCCATCTTCACTTATTAACACTAAAAATTAAGAAAGTACAGCTGAAGCTGATCAGAATGTCATTAGTTTTTGAGGTACGTGATCATAAACCAAAGTATTGGACAGATGAAAAAAATTGGTGCAAGATGAAAAGTCAAAAGGTCACCAAAGTTATTACATTTGATTGTGAGGTGAGACATGAATATCAGTACTGAATGTCATCGCCACCCATCGAGAATCTTTTTTGAGGATTTGAATTTGGAGGTGGTCAGACGTACTGATCGAGATTGCCATCCTTAAGACACAAGAATGTGTAACTGTGAATGTGATCAGGGTGTTGCTGCAAAAGAGAGGCTTCCTCTCAGTGAACCTTCCCTAAATAAATAAAGGTAGAAAAACAGGGACAGTTATTAATCCTGCATTTAAGAGTCCATTTTTGTTGTTTGATCGCAGAGTTTGTCTCACTCCCATGTTAAGGTGGCAATAAAACAGCTGATCAACAAGTACAAGTCACTATACTTTTTTTTTTTTTTAAAACAATGTGTTTATTGAGTTTCATTTTAACCAAGACATACATAAATGTAGACAAACCTTGAAAAGCAATAGAAACAGAAACCAAAGTACAGACAGCCATCACAGCAGCAGACTAAAAATAAAAATACAAATTATATAGAGTAAATACAGACAAAATTACCTTTCAACTTGGTCTGATCCCTTTTTGTAGGATATATCTGGAGCATATACCCAATCAAACAATGTCACAATCCAAACAAACATCTGTCTCCCACATGAAAAATACTAAATTACTCAGAAATCCCCTCATTTGCCAGTATATCACCCACATCATTTTGTTCAACAAAGTCAAAGAATGGTCCCCAAACCTGTTTGAAAATATCTTGTCTATCCTTACCAATATATGTTATTCCTTCCATTGTTAGGCAAAAAGACATTTCTCTATGGCACCAACCAATGCTAGGCCTCTTCACATCTTTCCAATCAAGAGAAATCAACCGTTTGGCTTGCAGTAGGCACATATCTATAAGTACTTTAATCTCTTTTTTTAAATTAGGATTAGATGGTTATAACCCCAAATTGAATACTTTGGGACAGATAGGCAGATTAACAGACACTATTTGAAATATCATTTGTGCTTTATCATAATTTATTACAGTCCCACAAACAATGAAACAGAGTCCCTTTGGAGTGATTGCACTTGTAGCAGAAATCTTGGTTTACCCTATTAAACTTATATAACTTTGCTGGGGTAACATATGTTTGCATTAGCCAATTATATTGTGGTAACTTAAGCCTGGTTTTCACGGTCTGTTTCTGAGCCTTAATACAAATACTACTCCAATACCCCAGTGTTATGTAGTCATTATACTTTGTAAGTTCCATAGGACTAAGAAGAGTCTCTTGCTCAATGTACTGTTTTTCACTAGCATTCAATAGTTGTTACGGGGAAAACAAATCTATTGTTGAAAAGAAAGAGATAACAGTTTCCCTATCAACAAAGCTCTATGGAGGATAGCAACATTCTTGGAAATGTAGGAAATCACAAACTAAAGCCAAAGTAGAGAAAGCAGGTTAGAGAAAGTGGATCCAACAAAAAAGTAATCTAGCTGCCAGCGGGGACACCCAGCAGCCTGTTGGCATTTTCAGCACCACAGGGTTCCACCTAATCCATTTCTGCCAATACAATTATGATTGGCACGCAGTTATCTCTGCATGTTGAGCTGAATGTCATGTCACAGTAAGTCACCAAAGGGTTCATGGGAAGCGTGGCTAGTAACTAGTAATGGAGCTGATGTGCCCGCATCATGTCTTTGGATGTCAGTGAGGAAACTGCCGATGTCTCAGTTGACCTGTGAAGCTGGAGATGGTGGATGGGGACGAGGATGCTCAAAAACGGACAGGCAATCATTCGGCAGCAGACATATTGAATGGGCCCACATGGCTGCCACCCACAGTGTAATGAGGGTTACCAGGCCATGCTGCCTCTCTGTTGACTGAGGCTTGTACGGACAGAGGTTTCATTTTATATTTTGACTGTTCTGTTGAAAAATGTGAAAATAAAAATCCCCCAGTCAGCTATTTCACCATCTTCAATTTTATATACAGTGTGTGTGTGTGTGTATATATATATATATATATATATATATATATATATATATATATATATATATATATATATATATATATATATATATATATATATATATATATATATATATATATGGTCTTTTTCAATCTGCATTGTTGTCTATACTTGTGTTCACGTGCTTCCCCAAGTCCTCATTTATTCAAGTAGTCCAAATGCCCATAAGTGTTTTAAGGGATTAACCCCTTGGATTTTGGTCAATTCATCAAAAATAAATGCCCTCTTGAAAAGTTTCTTAAATGATTTCAGAGAGGTGAGAAATTCAGCGTCCTTACTCATCATCAGGGAGAACGGCCTTCCCTCAGCAAGCTATTCAATAACTCCCCTGTGGCAGTAGTCTCTCAAATCTTTTTAATCATAACCTATAACCTCTTTTGAAATATCTTAAGGTCTCTGAGTCATGATCATCGTTTGTATCTAATAGTTCTTGCTTGGCAAATTGGATTTGGCTGAAGATAACTTTAAGGCATGTAATGTTGTATAACAGCCTCAGTCTAGGTTTGGCTCCTGATATGTACAGCTCTACACTTATATAAATATGAATGCAGTTCAGGGTGATATTTGACTGGTTTATTGTAAATATACATAATAGCAAGGCTATTTACCTTTATCATTGGGACTGTAATGATATAGAACAACGTAAAGTATAAAAGTGTAAAAAAACGCTACAATAAACCAATACTTGTTGAGAATCCTGTTTGTGTCTAGAATGTATGCACAATTAATATTCAACTGTAAATATCACCCATTATTGCCAATGGCTCAGCTAACTTCAAAGAGCAAACATTTCTTACATCTCTTCATTACTGTGGAAAGCTATTTATTACTGATCCACAGTATAAACTTGTCGCAGTGTAATCTTTAGTACTTGTCACTTGTCTACGGTGGGATCCTGTAATTAAGATCCAGCAAACTGATTGGGTAGCAGGGCTGCTTCATTCAATTTGTATTAATTAGTGATTAGTGTTAGAATTAGTGATTCCATAAAGCCTGAGTTAAGGCCAATATGAGCTAACTTGCTAATCTAGAGTTAGAAGCAAGTACAGGTGACAACCATAATACCAACATCCCACAATAATGGGAAGAATTACTTCTGTAGATTATGTTGAGGCACAGTGTTAACAATGTCTACCAGTGATTTTTTAGCATTGACGTGTCTCAACTACTCAAGGACCTTACAGAGAAATGTGTCCTCAGAGGCTTTGGTAATTCTGAGATGGGCTCGAAACAGTCTCACCTTGTGAGATTGTTTCTGAGCCTCTGGTGGAAGAGCTGAGGTGTGCCATCGGCATACTGCTGCCCGAACAATTACACATACTGAGCACCATTCTCTCTCTTACACAAACATCTGTCTGGTCTTAATAGCTTTTTCGGCACTTTCTCATGTCTCCGCTGAGACAGAAGGCCAAGGAAACGTACTGCACACTAATGTACATTTAGCCTCTTGAAATTACATTGCGGCTGTTGAAACTGTCCGATTTGAACATGATCTGTTTTGATGTGTTTTTCATAGCCATAGTCCAGAGTTGGACCAAATGTTGCTTTTATCATTTTTAAATTAATTTCAGCACTTTTACTGTTTTAAAAGTTGGCACTTTAATGCAGACGCGCTTTGATAAATAGTTAGAAAGCAATGTTTTTGGACAAGCCCCATTTGTCGGTGGCAAGCATCTCTCTCAGAAGTGTTTTTAAAAGGCATATGTTTACTCCAGCATAGCTTTTCACTCTTGGCAATGTGCAATCCCTGCTTCTGTTTCCCTGGAGTCCAGACGTTTGCTGTGTTCTATGCTGTATCTACTCCTGGTCTGTCTGCAATTTGTCTCTGTTTAGTGCACTAGATGGATATGATATAATATCAACCTAATCAAAGCTTTCAGTCTCTTTGTTGGCATTTGCAGCAAGTTGATGGGTGTCAAACACAGACAGATATGCAATGGAATGATATTTTAGCAAAAGGCTTGCTTTGAATCAAGTAAACGATTAAATATGTCTGAATTGACCACAAATTATTCATAATTATCTTTACATTTTATGGTCAAAGTTTTTTTCAACTTCTATTAAGATTATGACACCATGGAGCAACATAATGTGCCAATATTCTTCAGAGAATATAACTACTTATTTTTTTTACATGCGGTAGTAACATTCAGAATTCAAGATGTAAATAACCGCTTCCAATTCCCAAATTTTCTGTCCTCTTGACCAGCTGTGTTGCTGACAGAACTGGGGAAGCAGTTTGAAGAAGCAGTAGCACAGATGTAACATCTATGGAGACATGAAGTTTAAGACAGAGTGGAAGTATGCTTCAGACCAAGTGCTTGTTAGTTGTCATTCTACACTATGTAAAAAAACCTTCTGAATCATGCATCATCATGTTCACTTTTGCAAAACATCTCCATGTATCTGGTGGACATCAGCACACTGTCGGCAATTACTATGGATCATTGTTGATCATTAAGGGACATTTGGAGTTACAGGGCTAAAAGGCTAGGGGGACTAGGGCTAAAATGTAAGAAAAGGCTACCACATTAAACTACATTTAAAAAGTCATCAAACCATGTTAGTGAATATGTCATTCATACCACGCCATCGCAACCCTGACCACTGAACACTGTTTCTTTGTTAAAACTTTGCTTGAGTCGTTGCCATGCAAAACATTCCTTTTGTACATAGATGGTTGAGTGTTTTGCCAAGTCATACACTGTTACATCAGGACTGCTGCACAATTACTTCCTCTTGATAGTTTGTCTTTTCTACACACCAAAGCCGCCTAAAGCACATGATAATAGTCTTTTCCATATCTCCTCAAGCAGTAGTCACCCTCCCCTCTGAGTGAAACGTCCAGTGTGTGCAGTGGAAAGTGTTTGTTTGTGTGTGTGTGTGTAAGCTTATGTTTATCTCTGCACTGCCTTTGGTTCCCCTTTGATTTCCCTTAAGCCTTATGTCTTTTGTCATGTTCTGGTCTTCTGAATGCTTGCTTATGGGTGTCATTTGTTTTCTCCCTCCCTCCTCCTTGCCCCGCTCCCTCCCTGCTTCCTCCCCCATTTCTCCTTTATTTGCATGCTGTTCCTCCTGTTCCACACCTCCCTCCTCAACTGCCATGTCCTCTCCTTGTGTGCTCAGACACTGCGCCCAGCACTGAACCTGCAGCTCATGGTTGGTATCTTTACTTTCCTCTTTATGTCTCTCTTTTTACTTGTATCCTTTCTCTGCAGCATGCCTTCTTTCACTGTTGCACAGTAGACAGTTGTGCCAGGCTGCCCAGCCTGGAAATGTCAGCTGTGTGCCTGGTGTCAGTCATGTATTGATTCAACTGAGCTGTCTTTTAATGCCACAAAGCACCTGCCAAGTAACAGTCAAGCTAAAATGAATTTGTGTTGGATTAATTATGCCACAAAGATGTTTATATAACTTACTGTCATTGCATAGAGACATGCATAGTAGTAAAGCTTCTCTTCCTTCTTCCTGGAACTACACTTGTGAAATGGTTTCTCAAACCAACCAATTACAATGTTTCCCTGAAGGTGCCACAGAGGAATAAAGCCCACTCTGAAGCCACGACTGATTATATCAAACAGCTTAAAATGATTCTGTGTGGAGGCAAAAATAGACCTAATTTACTCGTTTTCATTAACTTGAATGAAAATGATACGCATCATTTTCTCATTTTGCCTAATTTGCATCCCATCATTATTTTGTGGCAGCAGATTCACAATTTCTGTGATCAAATTCATAAACGCGGGGTCACATACTATTCTATTAAGCATGGGCTAGCTTCTCCTCCATCAGGACATTTTAAACTGACCTCCCTCACTTGCTACATAATGGTCGAGTAATGGGGGCCTATGCAGCATACAATAAACCATGGGCCCCCTATTAACCTCTTGTGGGGTATTTGGTTAAACACATTTATATTTAAGATAGATAGATAGATAGATAGATAGATAGATAGATAGATAGATAGATAGATAGATAGATAGATAGATAGATAGATAGATACTTTATTCATCCCGTGGGAAATTTTAAGCATCTAGACCAGTAGCTTATACAATCATAACACAACAAACGAGCATACACACATAGATCTCTATGCATCACATATATTAACGAACCAAGAAGAACCTTTGGGGCCCTCAGGGGACCCCATGGTAAATGTCAATATCAACAGGATGCTAATCCAGCCTTGCTTGCCATGAAAAAAATGTATGTTTACATGGTTTTATTCTTTTCTTTCTTTTAGTTTCTTTTCAATTGATGGTCAGATTTTATCAAAATAAAAGATAGGGCCAGGCGGACTCCGGGCGTGCTAGAGGCATGTGAGGTGTAAACAACTCAGGTATCTCCCAGATATCAGAAGCAGACCTCTTATCTTTGTAAATATTAAAGTTTGATTACTCACAGTTACCAAGGGGATCGGTTTTATTATTAAAGTGGTAGAGACATTTGAGATGGGCAGGTTTTTTATCTTTTTGTGGAATTTCAATTATTTTTACTTGTAATTTAAGCTTGACTGCATGAGTGAGGGGTCAATTGATTATATGATGTGTATACATTTACAAAAGAAATGTTTGTAAATTGTCAACAAACATTATTTGGATGGCTATTATAAAGTTGTTGTTAATGGTTACTTAAATCATCTATAAACATTATTTAGATATCAGTTTTCAAATAAACCAAACAATCATTTATTATTAACGTTTTCTATATAGATCACCAAAAATAATTATCAGGTCCAAATTAATGTTACGCTGTGCTTTATAAACCACTTAGCAATGATTAATTAATGATTATAAGCATTATGGCCAACTTTTTAATCGCCATCCAGATAATGTTTGTTTGTACATTATTTGTGCAACACTTATTAACTATTAACCAAATTATTAACTATCTACATTTTTGAACTAATTACTTCCTATTAGACTAAACTAATGATAAAATAACATAAATTATAACATTACTGGTAATGAGTGAACATTCTAAATCATTTCATTGTTAATACAGTAAAAGAACTATTAACTATCAATTAACCATTCATTAATGATGACTATAAGAAAGTGTTACCAAATTTGGGATTTTCAGGGGGGATAAGGGTGAAAACTCAATAATACCTATGTGGTGATAAAACAGAAACATAACTGGGGTGTGTTGGCTTTACATATTGGACATTATTCTCACCGTCTCATTTTCATGCAATATTAGCGAGTAAAGATGATTAGATTAGATTGTGAAGCACCTTTTTGCTTCAAACCAAAAGCAAATAAAAAGCAATTTGTTCATAATGCTTTAATATAGTAAATTCATCTAGATACTTATTCTAATTTATGCATGCATGAATTTAATTAATGATGTCATCAGCAAAAATTGGCATGTTTAATACATCACAGCGATGGTGATGGGAAATGAGGCTGTTGAAGTGCCTCCTGACATAGTGTTTCCTTCCTGTGTCAGACAGACACAGCTTCTCTCCTGTGAATGATGTTGCCAGCTTGTATTGGCCAGGCAACAGATGCTTTATTCTCCTTTTTGTTAGATGTCTTCTCAACATTTATGAGTTTTTGAAGGGTTGCTCCAGATGTTACAATCTGCCCCAGCATTTTTTATTTTTAAATGAAAATTAGTAACTGAAGTAATGCGCCATGAATATATTTACTGTGAATGAACTTATACTAAATGCATTGCAGTTGCATCAAGCATATTAAGATTTCCCTTCTAAATAAGAAAAAGTTTTAGACATAACATCCCTTCAAATGCCTAAAATTATTTCCCTTTTGCCCAAATCAAAGTAAGTGTGAAGAAATTATACAGTATGAATTTGGCTGCTAAAGGGACTTTCTAGATTTTAGAAGTAAAATAATCTATAATATTAAACTTTTCACGTTCTTTTCACCTGCAGCCCTGTAGGCTAGTGAAGTTAAAAGTCAAAGTATCTTTATTAGTCTCCTAGTTAGTTTTAGACACTGAGTAACATTGCTGCAAGAGTTACATCCAAAGTTCATATTGATGATTTTGCCCTTGGTAATTGTTGTCCAATGCCAATGCAGACAGTAGTGTGCTCTTTATAATTATAATAATAACTTTATTTTGCCACACAAAGTGCTTTACAGTACAATGAGGAAATGACTCATAGTCAGGGCTTTAAATTAACAACCGTCAACCTGCCAAATGCAATTAAAAATTAACTTTGAACATAACATTGGAAAGTTACTAGCCAATTCAGTAGGCTGCAGTAACAATGCGACAAATCGGTGTTGCCAGATTGTGTATAATGTATAAATAATCGTAATCTAGCAACAATGCTTGTAATACTTATCCTACATTTCCCATGAACACTATGTTGTGATGTGTCGTACGGTTGGCTACGTGCCTAGCGTGCGTGGTATCGATTACGAGCTACACTGAAACAGAAAAAACAAATGAAACGGTGAAAAACAAACCAGTGAAAAAAAAAATACATAAACTTAGTTAGGGAAAACAAAAATGTGGGAGCGGATGAGGAGGAGGCCGAACAAGAAGTGCCTTTAAATATCCTTCATTTTAAAATGATAGTTAATTCTCTACAGTGGCTGTAATGCATATATTTATAATAACAATGTATCAAATAAAAATCGTAAAACCATATCAAAGGGGTCCCTCGTAGTGATGAACCTACAGCCAATGAATCTGCAGCAGTTTCAGCTCAGTTTTTAATGTTTTGGTTCACTCTTATTGCTTTCATAGTGTCTTTTCCAGCTGCATCTAACAGCTGTTTCCAGTGAAAAAGCTCTGATGAACCCAGTGTACACTATCTGCTCAGCATCAAACAGCAGACAGACACAGCTATAGACAAGCTGCTAAAACATAGTGGAGCATTTAGCTGCTAAAGAGACAGGTATTTCCCACAGGAGTTGGTTGAGATCAAAAAACAGAGTTAGATGAGAGTGAATATTAGACTTACATTAACCAAGTGGCCAGAAACACTTGAAATGAATGATAATGTTGCTCTGTAACTGCTGGATGCAACTGTTTGATAACAAGTGTGTCATATCATATTCAAAGGTGATGATGATATGTTGATGTTTTGTTTTGGGTGGCCAATCAAATCAGGTTTGCAGGTTCAAGTACATTAGTAAGTGAAAATGCTAAAGAGGTTTTGACAGCCTGTCACTTGTTCCACTTTGTTTACTGTACATCTTACAGTAGATGTGAAAGGAGCAGGTGTCAGACCTATCCTGTTACATTACTGAGTGTTTAAGCAGCCCACTGCCAGTCTGAATGCTAAGTGACATCTTTTTGATTTGTTTAAAAAAAATTAAATTCAGTTACAGTATTTCCCTCATAAAATATTTATAAAGGGCAAAAGAACAGGGGTTTAAACCAGTTGAATTGATTTTCACGGCAGATTGATAGAGATGGGATTTCATTAATATGCATACACGGTTTAGTGAATGAACATTAGTGAAGGGTTCAGGTGTTGTACCGAATATTTAAATATAATTAACACTCACTTATTCCACAAGGCTTATGCTGATGTGAAATCGGGCTTTTCAGTCGAAATAAAGCTTTTTATGTCCCAGCTTACAAATCATGTTTTGCATGTTTTTTTTTTCTCAATGCAACAACCAGCCACACGACAAATGCAAACTACAGAGCCTTCAACCATTTCTTAATGCAGACATAACCTTAAGTACAAGCTCACCACATATCGACCACATTTCCTGCATCAAATTAATCCTGCTCAATTATTCTTGAAGGTTAAAACTGCTTTGTTCTGAAAATAGCACTGTGCCTTTTTTCCTTCCAGGAGATAAAACCATAAATCCAGCCGCTGTATAAAGGTTACCAACAATGATCTTACTGGAAGAACAAGAATGGGATGTTGACAAGACATCATTGACTTTAAATGTATTCAAGGTCAGCATTTAGACATACATTTACCGGTAATTCAAATGCAGTTCAAGGACCCTATCTTGCAACCAGCACAACGTGGCACAAAGCCTGACGCAAGTGTCTTTGCTATTTTAAGACCAACGCAGTTGTCAATTTATCATCGTCTTTAAAAGTGCCTATATTATGAAAAAAATCACTTTCTCTGGGATTTGGGGTGTTATTTTGTGTCTCTGATGCTTCCGCAGACTTGGAAAAAAAACATCCATGCGGTTTTGAGTGAGATAGGTTTCTGAATGTCCATCAGTCTCCGGGTGAGTTGTTCAAAATCTGCACGGCTTTCTACGTGACTAGCCGAGACAAGGTGGTTAACTGTAGCTAGCTCGTTTTCAAAAGAACTACCACTACTTCTACTACTACTACTACTACTACTTCCATGTCCCTGTTCTGCAGGTATTCCACAAGTGTGCCGTTTTAATCAATATTTTCATGAAATAAAATGTATAAAATGGCAATGCTGAAGGGTTGCTCCTGGTGACAAACCTACAGAGAATGATCGGCTGAATCTGCAGCTCTCTTCGGCTTTACAGAGCTTTATAGTAAACTTCAACTCATTGTTAAGCTTTCAACAATTTTACTGTTGTTGTTTACTCTGACCGCTCTCATGGCGTTTTTGTTTTTGGTCGCAGCAGGCAGCTGTTTTCAGCTGAGCGACTCTAAAAACCTGTTCCGCATCAAACAGCAGACAGACATTTAGCAGCGGTAGAGTCAGATATTCCTGCGTTTGTCCCTCAGAGACCAAAAACAGAGCTGGAGAGAGAAAGCGAGTGAATATTAGACTTACTATAACCAGGTGGACAAACATGACTCCTAATGAATGATACTATTGCTCTGTAACTGCTGGATATGTAACTGCTTGCTAATATGTTTGTAATATCCATCTAAAAGTTAATATGTTGATGTTGTTGTTCACAACTTCCTTCAGCTACCCAAAAACAATTTATTGCAGTTTTAATAAGTTTGTGCACTAGTAGTCTGCAGATTGCTGGAAATGCCTTTTGTTATGTGATTTTGTGCAAAATTGACCAAGGCATTGAGTGTATGTTAATTCCTGATGACAAGCACATTGCCCTGGCCTGTTGACAAAAAAGACACCCATTGTGTCGCCACCATACTGATAAATTGGTGTTTTAAGCCCTGAATATCCCCTTCCAGGCAGTGCTGCCTGAAAGACACTAGGATTAGACAATGGTTAGGGTTAAGGTTAGGGTTAGGTGCCTTGAAGTCAATGGTCGCAGCGTTGCCTGGAAGTCTACGTTGGGGGCTTAAAACACCATCAAGCTAAGGTAAGCGACAAATGCCTTTCAGCAGCTGGCTGACATCATTTTAAACAACCACTGCTGTCTTACCTTGGCGTGAAAACTGGACAGAAAGAATTCCTAAACACCAGCAATGTGCATTGTACATGTTTTTGTACATGTGTAAACGCCAGCAAATGAATCCGCTAAAACTAACATGACGCCACATACTCTGTCCCTAGAGGAAACAAAATTCCAAATCTAAGCCGTTGTTAATCACTTGCGGCCCCTACCAGCGGCTTAGGAGAAGTGAGTAGTCAGCAGCTCACTGACCTTCTAACTCACCCAGTAGAGTTTGCGCCCCATGTAGGCTGAGTCCTTGGCAGCGTCCCAGGTTTGAGTCCGGCCCTCGGCCTTTGCTTCTTGTCGTCTCCCATCCTTCTCTTCGCTTTCCTGTCTTCAAGCTATCCTGTCAAGGAAAGGCCATAAAAGCCAAAAACTAATCTTAAGCTTATGGATCCATTAGTATGCATGCAGGATTAGCTGCAGACATATACACACACACAGACACAGCCGAATGCAAGGCGGCTGGCGGAGATAACAAACAGGAAAGTCATAATTATCAATCACGCACTGTCTGTACATACCCACACAGTCCTGGGGAGAGGTCTGATCAGCCAGTCATTTGTGTGGGTGTCCACCCTGAATACAATACGGACGGTAGTTCAGTAAGTAGTGAATCACTCCTATGACATGGATTCCGAGCCCTGATTGAATGAATATTGACAGTGCCGGGTCATGCAATGATAACAATATCAGTAGCAAATGTCCCCAGAGGTGGAGGGAGTCAGTAGGTAGGCTCAAGGAAGCTATGAAATGAAATAATAATAATAATAATAAATAAATAATTTGTCTATATTGGGATTGTTTACATGTGGCTGGTAAAACTCCACATCCTACACTTCATGAAGGTAGAATTTAGTGTAGGATTGTTGTATTCGACTGCATTAGTTTTCTCCACAGAGTTAGGCCTATACTTTAGTGCTCTAACTGTGTGTGAGGTTTTGTAAAAAAAAAAAATAGCTGAACCTGGCACAAGTTTTTCTGCAACATAATTCAACATCATCTGGCCATGTATGGGTGTTGGGCAATTAAAATATGCGCAAGAAAAGATTCCTGGTAGCTTATTTTAAGGTGTTTTGGCAATCGATTATTGAAACCAGCCTACCTGGTTTGGATTTCATTGTATCACCTGTACCAATGGAGCTGCTCAGTGGCCAGCAGATCAGACTGTGCTTGTACTGGGCAGCTTTAATGTGGAACCGTGTGAATGGGATCAGTGTGTTCCTGCAAAAGAGAGGCTTCCTCTCAATGCACTTTCCCTGAATAAGTAAAGGTTTTAAAAAAAAAAAACTGACACAACAGGCCCCCCCAGCCCAACCCAACCCCTTGTGTTTTTTATTTAGTGATTGCTGTCTTTGGTGTGAAAACCAAGGAACGTGGTTGGACCCTGTGAGCCCCTCAGAGTCAACACCATTGCTGACCGTATATAGCTGTTAAAAAGAAACTTTATTTGTGATGATTTTCAGCTCAATCAATTCAGAAAACTAAGTGCATTTCAGTTATTGCTCCTTCCTTCAAGTGACATTTACCATTATGATTCATAATTTGGGTGTCAACAGGGCAATCTCCAAAACTCCCAATGTATTTGAGAAATGTTAATTCATGACTATATATGCGTGCCCAGAATGTGACACCAAGTCAGAGCTTGTTAGAACAAGCATCAGCGATGACCGCCTGGCTCCCCATATCCGCTCAAATATTGTTGCCATGGTGATGCCCAGCTTGTCTTGACTAAAAGAGAGAAGAAGCTGAGGCACTATTGAGCTGGAAGGCTTTTCCCGAGAATTGACCATTTCCTTCTAAAACAGGCCAGGTAAAGGGGATGAGGCGTGGAAGGCAGGCGGGACCAAATTAAACCTGCAGCTCTGAGATGAGCTGCCAAACTGGAGAAGTGGGTTCTGAAATGTTTTGTTTTTATAGATTAAGCATTAGCTCTTATGCCGAAATGAGAGAGAGGCCAAGAGACTGGAAAAAAATCTAACATACTGACTGATGGTATTACGCATGTGGATAAACATCACTGCACTTCTGGCTCTCTGAAGCTCTTATGGCACAAAGTCTTTTTCACTCATGAGACCCACAGAGTTAAAGGCGCTCATATGAAACAAAAGCTACAGAAAGAGCAGCTCAAATGTTCACACAGATAGAATAGAGGAGGGAATAAACAAGTTGATTACAAAGCCTTTCTCACTTATTTACCAAAACAGTCTTTATCAGAGCAAAAATTCCTCCTCAAACAATGTAAACCACACTTGAGCCCTTGATCTTTAGGATTATCAAATCACTCCAAATTGGTTACTACAAAGAAAAATAGATTTTTGAAAGGAATTTAGTATTTATGCACAAGAGTTATGTTAAGTTTTCAAGCCACATTCAGACCAATGTAAATGAAGACAATGCAATATTAAGGGAAGCTAAGACTTTGTTTGGTGCCATGGAAGAAAATTATAAAAAGGGTATGATTACGTATTGAGAGATTTGTAACTACAGAATCTCAGTATTTCTAATATTCTGGTAGTTACACAAATCCCAATCAAAATGTGTTCCAACCACATTCTGTATAATGTAAAGTGTACTCTGTTTATTTTTGGTAACAGTGCATAGAACAGGTAACCATGCTTGCACCAACAGACATGAATCAACGTAACTGTGCAACATTATAAAGATAAGATTTCCAGAGCATCCAGTAAAAATGGTTCCATAAGGACTTATTACATCCCATGTGTTTCTGAGCAGCAGCAATTGCGCCAAAGTCCAATATTTTTGTCAGTTCTATCCAGCTCCATCATGGCACAATAGTGGCCACACTTAGCACAGTAATAATCAGGGCTTTGCTTTGTGGATGATCATTAATTCATGCTGTATTGTTTTTTTTCATGTGTTTTCTCTGGCGATGGCCCATAAGAGGTGAGGTCCATTTTTGAAGAATACTTAACAACAATAATTTGCTAGATACAAGCCTAAACCTTCATATCACATGATGACCAGGTGGCGCATGTCCGCTTCTTGCACGCCACTCTGACACTAGTCCGTCGGCAGCCTGCAAGAGTTAGAAGTTTAAGTGCCAGTAAGCGTGCTTTTGAAGTGAATGAGAATGCATACGTGCATGCACATTTGGTTAGTTATAGTAGCCTCTAGCTGTAGCTGCTAGTTAACGAGTTTCCTCCAGGATGAAAACAGCCAACAAGCTAGTGACATTTTGCCACAAATGCACGAGCTGCCGCGGTCATAATTGCTCGTTGTATTAGGGCACACACTAGTCATTGTGTGATAGCCTTATAGCATCGCGTTTCATTCTCTGATATACAAGAGATGACAGCAGTTCTCTGTAGGTTAACAGAAGTGTCCCCTGAGAGCCCCTGCCCCTCAGGAGGTCTCTGAACTGCACTCCCCACATGTGCACTGTGGCACATGTGTTTAATTTATTTAATCACTGTTTAAGCACTTCTGGTTAGACACTAACTATATTTCGTTGCTCTGTACATGTGACATGTGCAAAGACAAAGTTGAATCTAATCTAAAATTGTCTTTGTCGTCATGTTACCCGCATGAGGTAAATTAACTCCCTGTAACCTGTTTCTAACAAATGCATGTGCTCCGCAGTTCAGAGCCTGCATTTTGGTGTTAGCTGTTCACGCAGCGTTCGCAGTTCTCATCTTACTTCCACCTCCTCACTCTTAATTAAAAGCCATGCCGGTGGAAGATGTCAGTTGCTTTTGCTGACGGCTAGCTGCACTGACTAATTTCCAATCCGGAGAGGTGAGCGCGTCTGGAAAGGACACACCTGCCAACACGCTGTCAGCAAGCATGTGAAAGTAGTGGGATAATTGAGCCGCGCTCAGAGATCTAATAGTGGAGAGGAATGGAGCAGTTTAATGACCCTTTTGCTCTCAGCAGGATTATGGCAGATAAAGCACAGGACCTTTCTCTTGAATCCAAGGACTAAGGCTGTCACATTTGGACGTCATTAATGAGGCAAGGCATTCATTAAATGTGCCAAATTACCATTGGGTATTGTAAGTGCAGCAAATGTAGCAATTGTTTCTTTCGACTTTTGATTTTGGCTGCATGGGGCAGCTAACTTCCGAAAGTATTTTGTAGAGGAGAAGTTTACGTTTATGTTTAATGTGTGGGGTCCACATCTGTATTGCGTATGTACATGCATGGTTTCTATGCTGAGTATGGCAACATTTGGGAAAGACCTGTTAAAAAATTTGGCCAACACTTCAAATGCTGTCCTTTGGACTTGAAGAATGAGTCCTTGCAGACCTCAGAGACAGCAGGTGATCTTGGGTTGACTGACTATCAAAGGGACAGATGGCATTGCCAACATCACTGACTGCTTGACAATCTGGTAGGTTAAAGGGACACAGTGGCAGGTTTTTGACAGCCAGAGCATTTGTTTGATGATTGTGTGCATACAAAATATTTTTTTTGGTGAGACAAACAATAAGGGTTATGGCCTAGTTCAAACCTGCAACCTAATGATACTGATTTATAGAATTAGCGTGAAAGAAAGCCCTTTTTCTCACATAACGGTGGAATCAGAAGAACCTGTATCCAGTGATAATGTAGCAGATTCTCCAATGTCAGTTGAGGATAAACATCCAAAAACCTGCCTAAAAATCATTTAAAAAAGATGCTCCTGAAAATGTCAGATCTTGTCCTGTAGTCATTACATTTTTTTCATTACAGATATTTTCTTCAGTATCAGAAGTAGTTAGTTAAAGTGCAAACAGGAACTGCTGTGACTGGTAGCTAATTCCGCATAATTCTCAACGGTGCAAATTCACCAACATGCAAAGAAGTATAAAATCGGGCTCACAACATTACACAACGCATGATGGAAACTAATAAATCAGTGAATAAACCTAGGAAAATTTGCTTTTTTCTTTTTATTTCATATTTTGTTTTCTGCATTTTATATTTTTAAGATTAACGCTAATCTACCCATTTAATTTAGATATGTGTTCTGTGTTGAAAACCTACAGAGAAAAAGTCTCCCCAAACATGTTCAGGACCAATAAACATGACAACCTATTATGAAATGTCATGCTAAGACTATGCCATAAGCCTGGGAATAAGAGAATGAAAACAGCACATAAGTGTTGAAAGAGTTAAAAGATTTTTGTTCAAAAGACTTTGCAGCATTAGCACAGAAGCTGCATTTCCTGGGTCGACACTGGTCAACAAATACGTGGAATGTCTGAAAGGTGTGTTTCTGAAATGGAAAGACAGAATTTTATGAACTGTCTTTGGAGGACAGAGCTGGAGTGGGTAGGTCACCTTAGGAAAAAAATTATAAAATGGAGTTTTGAATTTTTTTTGCACATTAAATGCATCAGGATGAGTAAGTGGAAACCAGTTTCAGCCCTTATGAAAAGAAAAAGTTTGCATAAAAGTGCTTTTAAATTATGAGAAGTCCATTATAGAATCCTACATCAGTGCCATATGGGATCTCTTTATTTAAGACATGTGTGCACACAGAAAGTAGGTGTGATTTTATTTTGAGGCTTACACTCTTGTGGCTTGAACCTGTCCGTGGGGCACTCTTCATATGAGCCACATATGCTGCATTAATTAGTTTCAGACTCACAGCCGAGTATGGCAAGTGACAAACCTCTTCCTCCTCTCATAACTTACCTCCTGCTGAAAGTTAAGTGAACCTCTAAGGTTCCGTCTGGCTTTCACATGATGAAATAGGCAAGGAAGTGTTGAAATAGACAGGGAAGTCTAATCAGTAGTGATTTTTCTCCTCACCTGTGACATCTGAGATCCAATGTGTTTAATCAGCCTGTACAGCAAAAGCTGCCTGTAGTTAAAAAAAGTTTGAGCAGGTTAACAACAGGCACACCTTTTTAGCCAACGTTGTTCAGCAGCACCACCACTGGTAGCTGACCCATCATAACCCATGTGTAAAGTAGTCATATATTGAGCACATACAGTATAGTGCCAGGCTATACCCGATCCTCCATCCATCCTAGTCCATCCTCCATCCAAACTTCATGCTACATGGTTATATTTTACTACATATCAGAAATTGACTGATTAAAATATTCCACTGTATTATGTCTGTGGGCAGGTGTGGCTCAGGTGGCATAGCGACCGTCTACCAATTGGAAGGTCAATGATAGAAGCATTGACCTTCCAATTGGTAGACGGCCGCTCTACCACCTGGCCCTGCAGTCCCATGTCGAAATGTCCTTGGGCAAGACACTGAATGTGAATGTCTATTTGATGAACAGGTGGCACCTTGTACCTTGTAAGGCAGCCTTGGCCACAGTTTATGAATGTTTGTGAATGGGGCATGGTTCCTGTTCTATGTTGAAGCCCTTTGAGTAGTTGGTAAGACTAGAAAATTCCTATATAAATACAGTCCATATACATTTGCTCTTTCAAATGTACATGAATAATAACCTTTTTTTAGATGTTCAAAATGACCTAATATTACTTTAATAGCCCTGTGTAATTCTGTATAATTTGCTAATATCTATTAGGCAACCAGATGCACACAAATTGGTGGAACTATTTCAGATGAATCCAAACTTCCCCAATCATCCCCACCCCAGCTCAACTACCTGCTGAAATGTGGACACCTGCAGTCTCTCACCAACTGCTGTTACATTGGCTCTTGCAAGCCCTTTACAAACCTCTTGCTAACAATGTAGTACATTACCAACAGTAATTCTATATAAAACGGCAATAAACGTCAGTGTTATTGCTGACCACAAATCATATGATGTTTATGTAATGTGTTAGTAATCGGCCCTTGAGAAAACCTTATTAGGATACATCATCTTGGGACCATGATTGTCTGTAAAAAATTGCGTGGCAATCCATATAATAAAAATATTTTAGTGTGGACCAAAGTGGTAAAGCCACAGACTGCCCAATTATTGTATATGTGCCTCATTTAGCCAACAATATTTTATCTTGAGATGATGGACAGCAATTTAATAGTAAAGCATTTCTCAGATGCATTGTGTAAATATTCATATTGATTTATATGATAGTAATATTTTTTTTAGATCATAATTATCATGATTTGGTTGATACGCTAAGCTCCAAGCAGGTAGACACAGCAAGTGGTGAGCATGAGGCTAGCATCATTTCTCACAAGTTTTAGTTGCAAAATAGGATCCCAAGTTATGTGACCTGCGTGTTCCTTGTTTTATAATGCTCTTATTATAATTTGCATTTAAGGCTCAGTATTGCAATGACAGCAAGTTCTGCAACTTTCATCCAAGACAGTTGTACTGATTTTCAATTATGACCAGAGTTTGTGAGGACACACTTTTATTCAGTAGGATGGGATATGGGTTACATCTTCCACAAAAAATAACAATCTCAGCTCAGAGGAAATTGAAATGGATTATTAATCGGCAGTGCAAAAGTAGCCGCTTTCTTCTCTCTTTTCCTCTCAGCAAATGTTTGCTTCCGAGGCTTTGGTCACTCTCTCTCTCTCTCTCTTGTGTCATTTTATCAGTCCGGGCAGAAAGGGCTGGAATAAATGTTTTCCCAATTTGATGAAGCTACAACCAGGGATTTTTTTTTTTCATTTTAAAAGTCTATCAATAAACAATACCCTCAGTATTCCCTGTAGATAGGACAACCCCAGTTGTGAGGATCATCCATTGTCACTCGCTACGCTCACATTTAGCAGCTCTGATACAACCTCAAGCTATAATGTGAGCTGTATGTGAAATACAGCAG
Organism: Percina caprodes; assembly: GCA_013375575.1. Taxonomy (NCBI): domain Eukaryota; kingdom Metazoa; phylum Chordata; class Actinopteri; order Perciformes; family Percidae; genus Percina; species Percina caprodes. The sequence continues at coordinate 3,702,605 of JABXJD010000017.1, read as the reverse complement.
ATTTTCTTTTTCATTTTTTCCTGACTCCATCCATGCATGTAAGCTGGTCTGAATTTCCTTTGAGGTGAGGCTTGGATTAGAGGCCAACACCGTGCAATCAGTCCTGTTCAAGGATTTTATTATTACTGCTAGTTTTTGTCAGCATTACTACACCTGGCGGAGATTGTGTCGCAACACTGCTCCTCAAAGACGGAAAAATAGCATGACAATGCAGGCATACAGGGACCATGATAACAAAGAAAATATTCCGCTAGGCCTGCATCTCTACATAATGGCCAGATTCCATTTTCTTTCCTTTTGGCTCTGCAGCATTTACTGTCTGTGTGCAGCCATAATTTTTGCAACAAAGGTCAAACCTCACAGAGTCCTTTGATGCACTTTGGAAGAACCATGCTGTGCTGCCTCAGCGAAAATTAAGACCTCATGAATTTGAAACAACCGCTTTTAACACACATTGTGCTTACCCTTATTTGCGTACAGTAGCAGTGATTAAACAATGAAATGCAATTTTTGATATATATAATTCTTATATTAAACTAGCCCTTATCAGACCTCCTGACATTGTTAACATTCATCCTTGTTTTCTCTTCTTGTATTCTATCTTTATGTTCAGTTTGTGTGAGAGCATGAAGAGGAGTTATGTAGAGTCTAGCACTAACTATAGAAAGTGCTGTAGCAAAATGAAGTGGCACAGCATCTGCTTATTGAAACCTTATGCTGTGTTTTTACTGCATGGTACAGCTCTGCTCTGCTTGACTCACTTTTTTGGTACAAGTAATTTTCTCATTTGCTCAGAATACCAGCCTGTTCAGAGTGCAATGTCTTGAAAACTGTTTGATGGGTTGCCATTAAATGTGGTACAAACATTCATGTCCCCTTCACGGTGAATTGTGATAACTTAAGTGATCACTTAGCTTTTAGTATTTAGCTTATTTTAGTATTGACCTCAAAGCACCACTGTGCCTACAGTATAAGTAGAACTGCCAACGTTGCTGTAGACTCTTGTTCTAACCTTAAATAACTCAAGAGGAAATTAAGAAAGATAACAACCTGGTTAAGGCATTAACAACGTTGTTTGACTTGATAAACATAACCAGACCCTAACCATAGTGGTGACAGATTAACAAAACAACAACAAAAAACTTGTATTAATCACATGTGCAAAACTTCTGCTAAATAATGTAGCAAAGCTTGCTAAATACACTGGCATGGTGTTTCCTGAAGTTGAGTTAAGTCAAGGAAAAACTCAGAAGCAGCTCAACTCATTTCACATAAGTGAAGAAGGTTCAGGGAACCACGATGTGTTATTGTGTAGTGTTGTCCCAACTCTCTGATATTCCTGTCTTCCTGAACATGTATTTAAACTCATGCTGGAGGCGTTACTTTAACTTTAACTTTAACTGAACCTTTGAGGTAAACAAAGATATTTTAGTCACCTAAACACAGATGCTAAACCTAGTTTAGCCTATCTTTCTCTCTGGGATGTAAGCTGAAGTGTGGCTGGCCCTCAGACCTCCAAAAGGAGACAGTCCTGAAACAAAAAAAGTCCCCTTATCACACAGCTGCCTAGATTCCCCGAATCTGTAGATTGATAAACATAATTATACATGTACACGGGTTTAGGGACTGGCTGAATATTCTCGTCCCCTGACCTGTGACCTATGAAGGACCTGATGTAGTCTAAGCTTTCCCTTTAGTCTCAACACGGTGATTCCAGAAATTCCACCACATTTAAGTCTATGGTGGAAAAACTATGAAAAAAGAGGAAAGCCGCAAATCATCAAAACAATGCTTTCATATGTTGATTTGGGAAAATGGGTAGAATCAGCGAGGCAAGATATGAAAGGGGCGTGTAAACAGATCCTTTCTGTGTACAACCTTGACCAGAGAATGTCCTGTAGTCTGTTTACTGCATGGATGTAAATGTAGCCATTGTCTCAGGCTCTTTTTTTCCAGGATTAGCCCCTCATTTCCTTGGCACATTTCCTTCACCCAGGGATGTCTCTGCTGTGTACACAGATCTGCACAAAGCCCCCGATGTCATTTCACTGATACTATTCTGTCTCACAACACGAGGATACACAGTCTCCTCTGTTGTTATTATCAATATACCAAGAGCAGGGGAGGCACAGGGTTTGACTTGGGCAGTGAATTTAATCAAATCCTTACATTTCTGGCACTTTCACCTTGACAAGATCTTTCTCTTTGCATAACTTAAACGCAGTTTTACGTTTCGATGATGAGTTACGTCAAGAGTTTCTTTGTAATGAATATATATTACTTTTTGTCAGTGATGTTGACCTTATCTCTGTTCAAGTCAAAAGTTTACATTTTCCAACGCAAGGGAATCCTCAGATATCTGGGGTCAGGCTTAGGAAAACCATTCAATGTGAGCACACGCAAATCAGGCTTCTGACCACCTTTCACATCCACAAGCATAAATCCTGGGGAGTGTTTCAGCCGGTGAAATGGCCGAGACTGGAGGCAGCTCAGTGACAGCGGGATGGGAGGAGAGTGTTGGCGTGTGTGTGTGTGTCTGTGTGTGTGGGGAGGGGGGTGAAGGGGTTTGATAATCATGCATGAGAGAAGAAAGGACAGTCTGGTGGATGGAGAGAAGATCCTTCTCTTTTTTCTCCTAACACTGTCCCCATTAACAGGACTGATGTGCATCTCTGCAACAAGCTGCAAACTCATTTGGCCTGGGGAGCCATAGAGAGTCCTCAATGTGTTTGGATAAGTGACTCCTGAGACCACTAAAAGCCATTATTAGAAGGTGTTTATTGAGCTAGCTGTGGCCTAGATACAGCTTAATATCCTGAGAACCGTTATAGCCCATAATTATATTACATTTTGGATGAAAACTGACTGTGATTAGATAAATGATGAATAGCTCCATCAGAAGAAAAGAAGAAAAAAAAGACAAGGTGCAAGCTTTCTTAGGAGATAAACACACTATTGGCTTATTTCTGCAAGGAGTTGGAACATTTGCTTTCCTTCTCATGACTGTATTGCTTGACACCGAAACATAGAATTCATTACATATCCAAAGCTATATGTTACATGAGGATTAACAGAAACAAAAAAGAAATACCAGCTTCTTTTGCATGACATTATCCTTCACACCTGTCTACCAAAATGTAAATTAGACAATAGTCAATCTATTTTCCAACATTGCATGAGTTTGTTTTTCACCTGTGTTTGAGCTTTCTATTTTAAAAAGCAGGCCCAGAGTTGAATACTGGTGATGATGTGTTATCTTCTGTAGACAATGCTGTTGTATAACTGCTAATTACAACTAACGTTTTGCTGCAAAAAAGAAATAATTATAGAATGAAAAAAGATGTGAATTCGTAATGAAATGAAGTGTCACTGTCCTCTTTGCTTTGTCTAATTGAATTACAGCAAAATGATGTTACACCCCCCTCCCAATTCTAATCTGCATAAGTGTAGAAAAGATAATTTGAAAAAGAAGTCCAACAAAATGATGTCTCTAATAATTTAGGAACTCAGAATGAAAGTCTGTTAAGATTCCCTGTGAAGTCACCATTTTGTTTCTAATATGATATCTTCTTTTTATTGTTTGAGCAAAAATAATTATTGCCTTGAAGCCATTATTCTGTCATTCAGATAGTGTAGCCTGCCTCAAATCATACATCTCCTGATATAAAGAAATATGTTCCTCGTTGTTTTTCCCACTTCATGACAACACATCTAAGTGTTACAGTACACTGCTCCCCTCCCTCCTCATACAGTAATGATTTAAGGAAGTCATTGACTCTACCGTAAAGGCTGCTGATCATACATTTAAAACTTTAATGCATAACTTTTGATATTAATGAACGTCCACTACATTCAAGCCATTGCCAAATGAGTTGGTACAAAGCTAATTAAGACTATCAACGCCACAAAACTCTCTCTGTATTTCTCAGTATGGCTATGTTCAGAAGATTGTGTCATTTTGGCACGCAGAATAAGTGAAGATAATTACCTCTTCTGAAGAGTCCATCATCAGACACTGACGTTTACGGTAAGTTCATTTCCGGTGCTCCAATCTCACAGACGCTACTTTTCTGCTCCAGCAAAAACTTACTCAACACTGCTTTATTGCTTGAATCTGTGTGTCAAATGTTTAGCTATTCCTCTGCCCTCTTTTAGTGATGACGGTACATGTAATAATGTAGTAATGTAATCGCTGCTCTAGAAGCGAGGCTTAATGGAATCAAAATCAAATTCTTCCGTAGCTAGCCAGCGCTGTGTAGCTTGTGCGGGCCAACATAATGCAGGTTCTGTTAGTAGTCCCCCGGCAGGTCCCGAACAGCCGGGCGAATGGGTAACTGCCCAAAAGAAGCGTAGCGCTAGCTTCAAACCGGGGAGCGCACACGGCGGCGGCCTCTCCAAATTGGAGCTCTGGTTATTGGGAGCTCTATATCGTGAACGTGAAGTTGGCAGCTCCGGTGGCCGCAGTCGTGTGTGTACCTGGACCCCTGCCAAACTTCATCAACGATGACATGTACAGCTGCATGTCATTCTTCCACCGCTGGTTGTCAGGGTGGTGCCCAGCTAATGATGTTGCCTTAGTAGACAACTGGAGTTTGTTCTGGGGAAAGCCTGGCCTAATTAGGAGAGATGGCATTTATGGCACTTTGGACGGAGCTGTACTTATATCAAAATATCTGACTGAGTTTAATATCGACCATAAACCATGACAACCCAAGTCTGATATTAGTAATCAGAGGTGCAGTGCAATGCGGTAGAGCAGTCGCAAACTCGTAGCCACGGTGGTATGTCCCCCGACTCAGATCGGTTAAATCAAAAGAAGGGCAATACATAAGAACCTAATTGGAATTAAAACTACCACTGCAATGATAAAACACAATAGGAAAATTAGATGTTTTTTTTATTAGATGATTAAATATTAGATATTTGTCTTCTAAAGCAGTACTATTAAAATATCTGATATCATATAATCAAATTGATCTACTCTGTCTTACTGAAACATGGCTGGCCCATGAAGAATATGTTAGTCTAAATGAAGCCCCTCCTCCCAGTCATAATAATACTCAAATTCCTGGAGACTCCTTGAGAAGGTAGTCGCTAATTAGTTATGATTTTCTACATAGCAATAGTTTACTTGAGGACTTTCAGTCAGTACTTAGAAAGCATCAAAGCACAGAGATGACGCTGGTAAAAATCCCTAATGACCTTTTAACTGCTGCAGACAAAGGACTTGTCTCTGTACTTGTTTTACTAGATCTTAGTGCTGCATTCAACACCATTGACCATACTATCCTGTTACAGGATCATATCATATTTATCAGATCTATCTCAATTTGTTAATGTTAATAATAAATCCTCCAAGTATGCTAAAGTTAGCCATGGCGTTCCACAAGGCTTGGACCAATTCTATTCTCCTAATATATGCTTCCTCTAGGCAATATTATTAGGAAACACTCAATTAACTGTCATTGTTATGCGGATGACACCCAGTTATATCTATCAATCAAGCCAGATAAAACCAGTCGGTTAGATTAACTTCAAGCATGCATAGATGATATAAAATCATGGATGACCTACAATTTTCTGAAGTTAAACTCAGACAAAACTGAAATTATTGTGCTGGGCCCTAAACACCTCCAAACTGAATGCTGAAAAACTAGTCCATGCATTTGTTACTTCCAGGCTGGACTACTGTAATTCTTTAATATCAGCATGCTCAAAAAAGTCCCTTAAGACTCTACAGCTGATCCAGAATGCTGCAGCATGGTTTCTGACAAGAACTAAGAAAAGAGATCATATTTCTCCTGTATTAGCTTCTCTGCATTGGCTTCCTGTAAAATCCAGGATTATATTTAAAATCCTTCTCCTGACCTAAAAAGCTCTAAATGGTCAAGCACCATCTTATCTTGAAGAGCTCTTAGTGCCTAATTGCCCCACTAGAGCACTGCGCTCCCAGAATTCAGAGTTACTTGTGGTTCCTAGAGTCTCTTAAAGTAGGTTGGGAACCAGGGCCTTCAGCTATCAGGCTCCTCTACTGTGGAACCAGCTCCCGGTCTGGGTTCGGGGGGGGCAGACACTGTCACCACATTTAAGAGTAAACTTAAAACTCTCATCTTTGATAAAGCATATAGTTAGGGAGTAATGAGTCACAGTGTCCGCCTAATAAGTAATAGTTTTAGACTGTCGGGGAGCTTCCTTTGACACACTGAGCTCCTCTCTCCTTTATCTTTCCATTTGTGTGCATCCATGTCCCAGAAATGCTTGTTACTAACCTAGCTCTGGGGAGTCATTCCCCGGCGTCCTTATGTTCTTTTTCCCCCAGCATGTTTCCTAGGATCAAAGAGGCTCCAAAATCATGGTTGCAGCTGTCGCCGTGGTCCTGCTACACGTCCTGCGATGCCCTGTTACATCCTGCTATGCTCTGTGGTGCAGGGCCCTGCTATGCCGCAAACTACTAAAAACTACTATTTTTAGTCACTGTTCCATTATCTTTTACTGTGACTATTATTGCCACTATTCATTTCAACACCAACCAGCCCGTCAGACATCGTCTACCAAGAGCCTAGACCTACTATATCTGTAAAGTGTCTCGAGATAACTCTTGTTATAAATTGATGCTATAAATAAAATTGAAATTGAAATTGAATTGAATTATGTTTTTTCAATTCTCCGTGTCCTCCTTGGCTACTAGCAACTGCGTGGAAGACGGGTCGGGCTGTGAGCCGTCACGGAAGGCTTGTATCATGTGGACACGCCAACAGTTTTGTTGTCATTACTTAGAATTCCCCATGGGGGCGTCGGAAACTACACACTATAGCTTTAAGTATAATTTGTTTATTCACATTATCTTAAATTTTTAATGAAAAGGTGTGATGGTTATGCTGCTGTTTGTGTCATATTGCATCTGACCTTGTGATTTATTTTAATGCCTCTCTTCACTCCTTCATGATCTTATTAGAACCCAGCTCTAATTTTACACATAAAGTAGTTTAAAATCACTCTAATGATCTAGAGATGCTGTTGTTTGCATTATGGGAAATGTAAGTCCCATCTTTTTTTTTGAGCTTGATATCCTAAAAGTTAGGATATTCCGGAGAATGCTGCATCCATTTTGGCTTTCCTTATTTTATACACTTGTCACTTGAGAACCCTCCAAATTTATACAAGTGCAATTCTGAAAAACTGGAGTATTCTTTTAATATCACACGTTGAGTTCCTCAAGCAGAGTGTTTTTTTTACAGTCACTATAACAGAAAAATTACAAAAGTAATGAGACCTTTAAATTACAGACAACACTTTTCAGAGTCAGTGATCACTGAGGCTGGTAAGCTAGAAATGTCTCAAATCACTGTTGAAGTCAGTGTTGTATGACATTGATTTTATTTTTATTTTAAACTTTATTTTGACCCCCTAGCTACCTCCTTTTTGTTATGGCTCTGCTGTCTTTTTAAAGTGAAAACCTTTTGGACCTTTTCAGAAATACTCAAATCTTAGGCCAAGTCACTCTGTATGTACGCAGTGTAGTGCGTTGCCCGAGAGGCAAAGGATTTAACTGACATTTTTAAATAGGTTCAATGAATAGGTTCATTGGGACTTTAATTACATTCACTTTTTAACCGAGAGTGTTGTGGGCAATGGAAGTGAATCTTGAAAAGCCAATGTGCTCTTATGACATCCCACCCATATAGTGCTGCTATTTTCCTGATTGCCCTTCTATCTGCAGGCAGGACAGGCACACCAGTGAAATCTCTAATGGTAATTAGCAGATTAGAAGATCCAATTAGGAGATCTCCTCTCCCTCTCAAATCATGCCTCTGTCAAAATGTCCTATGAAAATGAGACACTCCACGTTCCCACTTAAGGTGGGCGATTCTCCACCTTCTAAAATGACTACTCTTGACTGACTGTTGCATGCTTTGTTTAGCCCTGTGGATACCTCATTTGAAGCCCATTCGTGATTAATCATTTAAATTTCAGGCACATTTGAATGTGAGACTGCACTGTGTGTCAGAGTTTAAACTGAAATAGACTCAAAACATTTACATTTAATGTAGACATTTGGTTATGATTATGCATATATGAATGTTTAAGAAAACACTTTCAGTCTTCCAGTTGTATTTGGATAGGCCAAATGTTACATAGTTTTGGTGCCCACTATGTACTTGTTGATTAGTTGTACAACCAAGCAACAAGACCATACTCCCATGACATTTGTTAACATCAATGGTACCCAGAACACAAATTTTTGACTCCCTGACTTTTGTTCTTCTTGTATATAAATTATAGAGTGGAAAACAGCTGAAATTATATTCATAACGCCAATAATTATAATATCCCTACACCCCATTTTTATTGGCTATAGCATCATCATTAAATCCTTCACACTCTCGTACATTTAATTTGTACAGAGAGTCTGGCCACTCTCCATTGACAAGTGTTAACTTCCTTGAAGGCGGGTACTTGAACTTTAAAACTATTGGATCTGCCCAGAGCCACTCCGGATGTGCCGTAACTTATTGCTAATGTTCAGTCGTGATGTCAGCTCGGCATCGCTAACATTAGCCTTAGCTAACTCCTTCACCACTGACGGAAAATCAAACTTTTTCCCAAACCCTGTGGGGAGGAGGGACACAATATCATGGCCACCAACAAAACTCAGCAACGATTGTTCTTGCTCGGGCTTTAACTTTGGGATAATCAGCAGCGTTGCCGCAACGGACCGAATGGCTTTGCGAATATACCGCACACCCAGATGGTGTACTAAAGGAAAATTAAAATTGAGTAGAAGTACGTAGGGTGGAGCCAGGCTATCTCTTCGCAGCCTCCAACCGAACACCTTCTACAAAACCAGCTGTTTGGGCTTCAAAGTTGCATTAATAATAACTTTAAAACAAGCTCACTAACCAATGTTATATCATACAAATATGTATGCACACTAAAACGTAAGATTGTACGAAACTAGTCTACTGGTCACGTGACGTTGGCTACAGGGGCTGGCTACAAGCTCCAGGAAGCCTAGCGGCAGTGGAGCTACAGACCTCCAGCACAGCTGGTCATATCAGCGCCAGTTAGTAGATGTGTTTAGCCGCTACAGAGCTCTGCGACGTCTGCTATGGTGCTCCGCATGTTGCTCTGCATTGTGCACCACATGGGGCTCCGCATGGTGGTCCATCGTATCAGCGGTAGTTGTTGGTTCAGTTAACCTGAGAATAGGTGACTTTGAGCCCTTTGCATTGATTGCTATGACAACAACCTGAGCAATTTGAAGTTTTACTCTCTTTGTGAAACAATAACACAAATATACTGTATTTCAGGAGACGACAGTAATTGCTCATAAGTGATACTCACTGATTTGACATGCAAATTGCTTTATATGGGATCATTGGGACTGAGTGTTTCCAGAAAGTGACAGCACATGCTCTGCAGCTGTCATCCAGACAGTTCTTCGGGCTTACAAAAAGGCCTCTTTAAATATTGAAACAACCCTCTTTTATTTATTTTTTTGTTTGATTATGACAGAAATTGTTGGCTTTGCCATTCCAGCAAGAAGTCTTTATATTGCTGCAGAATAACTGACCTGCAAAGGTCAAGATCCAGCAAACAAGTTGAGCTCACTTTGATTTTGGTAATGAGCTGTAAGATGTGTTTGTAATGATTAAATCATGCATTTTTAATTTTGTAAATCCAATCCTCATTTAAGACGACTTTGTTGCAGTCAGACTGGGAAGAGAAATGAGGATTCAAGGCTGCCATTGCACAATTAGTAGTCTATATCAATTTCTTTCCGGGTTTGTTTAGGTGCTGCCGGAAATTCCACCGAATGTTCCTCATTTCATGACGATTGTGATTGGTTTAAAGAAATGCCAATAAACCAGAGCACATTTTTCTCCCATCCTGGCATGCTGTGTGGTCCAGCCAGCCAGACCTTCCTTTACAGCGCTGTGGAGGAAGGTCTGGCAAAACAAGACTACATTCAGGTCAATATGCCCATCTGTTGTTGCAAGACTACGCAATCAGTAATAAAAACAAAATTGTACTAAAGGTAACAGCATGGAAATGCTACATGAACATCAAATTATACAAAGTCCTTCTGTCACAACAATGAATATGAATTTTTGGTTCATAGATAGAGCACAAGAGGTGTTTGCATAAAAGAAAGTAGAGCTGCAGTTTTCTGACATGTAGATTATTAATACATTGTTCTCTTAGTTGGGTTCAAATTTCTGCAAAATGAGATGACAAAAACATATATATTAACAAGTTGTCAGTTCTAATAAAGATGATAAGAGAACTGCTGGATTCATTAACACCCATATTTCAGATTCCACCTCTGGGGACAAATACATTTCTACTTTGTTCACAGGGTTTATTTCTTAAATTATATTTAAATTCCACCAAGTAAATGAACAAAGGGTAAACCAGTTAATACAAGAAAAAATGTAATTGGATTAAAATAAAATATTACAAATAGTACCTGACAGTGAAGCTGAAGGATAATTATTACAACTCCGGTCTTATTTTCTTAGCTATGGAGATCATTTTCAGTAAAAACCGACCACGCAAGTAATTCTCAGATCTTAGCACTTTAGTACAATGTTTTTTTTTTTTTACTGGGTTACCCAAGTTGTATTAAACTGGAATTATCCATCCCACTGTGTGATCAATCATTTGGTCTGACAGTCATAGATATAAAATGTTTTAATATCTATACTGACAGTCCTTTACTGGTCAGCAGGTAGCCATCAAATTATTCATATTCATGGTCCCCACAAGATGATTCCTGTGAATTGTTTTGATCTTTTTGTTTCTCCCAACCCTCTTATCTTTTTTCTCGAAAATCATGGCACCTTTGCCAGGTATTTTTAAAATCAGCCTCTTCAAACCCACAGAGCTTCATTTTAAATTCTATTGGAGACCCCAAAGTTTCCAAAGATAACAAATGTCAGGCTGAACTTGAAAAAAAAAAAGAAGTGATGCATAAGACATAGGCTACAATATTTATTTTTGATGGAATGGTTATAAAACCTTTTTTTAGGACTCACTTGGGTTTGACTATATCCCTTAGTGTAAGTATCAAAACTTGAATGAAGAGATGGAACAAGCTGTCAGACTCAAGGATTTCTTAAAGCAATTTGGGGGGTGCGGGGTGTGATTTCCACGCATTTTGCTGTGGATATGTATGTATTCTTCAGAGTAGGAAGAGGTTTTGGTGACCCCAGAACCTTCCCTCTGGCACCACCAACAGCCCAGACTAGCCCCATTACTGGTAAAGCTCTAAGGCCAAACTTGTTTACACAGATTAATCCACAAGGCAGAGCTTATTATGGAATGAAGCAACACACAGTAACATGTAGACGTGTGGACTCGTTGTGGAGACTTTGATGTTCTCTATTACCCTCCCTCTTAAATTAATTTAAACCAGAAACGTTTGATATAGACAACCAAGAATTATTTTCCTGCAACCTTCCAAGCCACCACCCTGACCACACCGCACACACTAACCACACACACTCCCACTTCCCCCAAAGCCAAAGTCCACATTAACATCGTAATAGGAAAGTGTGTTAAAGCACAGCTTTAGCAGCCTGACAAGAGCGAATTGGATGTCAGAGGGATTCCTGCTTAGTTTAATTGAATCTGCCCAGCACTAAAAAAGAAAATCTGAAGTCAAAATAACCTATTAGATCTATCATGGAATGTTTTGTTGAGTTTGACAGGAGGCACTGCTCTCCTTCACCCTCCTCCCTCTTTTATTCCTGCAGGTTGGGTAACGCAGGAGTTTAGATGTGGGCGGTAGCTGATGTTATCCGTGATGTTTCTCTCTCTGTTACTGTTGTTCGTTAATAAATTGTGGCCTGCTGCTTCTTTTTCCTGGAGCCAAGTCAGTAAATCCCTTGAGTGTAGAACTAGGCAGGAGAAGCATGTGGAGGGGTTTGAGTGAGTTACTCCAGCTAATGGATGGTGGAGGCTGATGGTTTCCTCTACGTGAACTGATTGCCAAAAAGCGGGCTGTTATTCAATGTTCTAACTTTACTTTTTCTGGCATTGCCCATTTTCTTGTCTTTAAAAAAGGCATTAGCTAGGAAGTGAAGGTTGAGTGTATGTAAGTGTAATGGTATCTTAATAAGTTCAAAGCACAAAATACATTAGTAATGAACACAATGTAGTAGATACCAAAGTGCTGTGTGACTAGCAAATTAATTCCAGGTCACATCTCAAAACTACACTTAGCCACGTAAGTCATCTTCACTCATCCACCACCTCCACTCGTCCCTCTCACTTTAGCCCATCACATCCACAAATGGATATTAACTTTGGGTTGTCATGGATCCTACACAAAGTACTCACTTCCCATATTCAAGTAGAAGTAGATGCTTGTGTTAAAAAATACTCTGGTAAAAGTAGAAGTACTGATTTAACTTATTTACTCAAGTTAAAGTAACAAAGTACTAGCTTGGAAAAGTGCTTAGAGTATAAAAGTAAAAGTAACCACAAAATGTTGCTAGAGAGCTGCTGAGAAAGTTCAGTGTTCATGGAAAACAGGCTCTTTATATGCCGTTGGCTACATTGTAAATGGATGTCTGCCAATAGGCATAAAACATCACATATATGATTATTTTGACAGAGATTGGGACTCCACGTTAATAAGATATGAATTCAGTTCACAGATCCAGTTTTTCTTTTTTAATCTTCCCCTTGACATTTAAATGAATCTACATGTATGTGTGTATGTTCAAATATGGCTTCTGGAAAGAAAATAAAGGATAAAATATGAATTACTAAACTGACATTAATTAAGAAGTTTCATATAATAATAATAAATAATAAACCATTAAACTTGGCACTTTCTGGAGAGTTTTTTTGCAAAGAAATAGAGAAATTGATTCTTACATGACGTGTAAACTGCAAGGTTAAGAGCCTATACTTTGCATTGTTGTAGTATCAAGAGAGAGCATGTAGCATGTTCATTACTGTTAATCAGTCATCACTTGATTACACATTGTATTACCTTGTTATGATATAAGAAGTGACCCACATAATGTGCCAACATGTGTCACATGAAGAGACAGTGCAGCATATGACAGTAGCAACAGCTGAGAAGATTTGGGTCTGTGGTGACCAGGTCCACCCATAGACAGTTAAAGAAGGGTCCACCTCACACAAACTTCCTTATCCCATTCTCCCTCTTTAGTACACACACACACACACACACACGGTGCTGAGTGGGGCTTAGAGCCCTGCTACTGGAGGAGATGTGACGGCAAGGACCGGTTCAACGGTTTGGTCAGTGACGTGAACTCATAGCGGCCGTTGGAGCATCCTAGCACCGGGTTCCACCTATTTTATCTGTTGATCCTGCCGTAGACACTAGGTGTTATGTTGTTGACCTGCAGTGGTGAATTGTCTGCGGCGCTGCGCGGGTGTTCTGATTGTTTTCATCTAATTTCCGCCAAGACAAAGTAGACATGACGTGACATGTTTGCAAAAGCATCACTTTCATCAAATGTTATGTGACATATTTCCAGTAGGCAACAAACTGCAAACAGGCACATCGGGACACAAACAAGCAGGCTCATGTGCCGGGGCTGAGCCCCAGAGAGCCCCGACCCAATTTAACCTCTAAATCCCATCCAGTCAGATTGAATTCGGTATTGATGACACGAAAAATAATGATGGTAACTCCACTGAAATTATTTGAAACTAAAGCAACGAGCCAATTTTGTAAAACGTGAGTAGAAAGCACCGATATTTGTGTTATTTCGTTACTTCCCATCTCTGCCTACACCTGATCATTAGCTCTTACATAGCATTTTTTAACTTACTGCTTAAAAGACATGATTTCAGATTGTTGTGTGCACGGTCCCAATAAAACGTCTTCTAAAGATGTCTTCTGTGATGTTCTCTTTTTCTAAACATTCTGAACTGAAGTTTGATGCAAGAAACTTGTCAAATAGATTGTTAAGGAGCCAATCCCAGCTGACATTGGGCGACAGGCAGGATGCACCCTAGGCAGGTCGAAAGTTGGCCACAGGGCTGACAACCATTCACACCTATTTGCATTTTAGAGTCACCACTTAAGGTAACATGCATCTCTTTGGACTGTGAGAGGAAGCTGGAGAGCCTGGAGGAAACTCACGCAGGCACGGAGAAAACAAGCAAACTCCACACAGAAAGGCCTAACCCTAACCATATATATATATATATATATATATATATATATATATATATATATATATATATATATATATATATATATATATATATATATAAAACTGATTTTTAGATACAGATATGATGACATCAGGCTATTATAAATTACCGAGTAGGATTGTGAGAACATAATGAGTAATATTTAGAATAATAGTAATGAGGTCTCCTTCAGAATGCATCTGGAGGGCAGTACCAGGATCTGACTGCGTCATAAGCTGCTGCCTTAAATCAGGCGCTGACTCATTGAAAACCGCAGTGCACATTCACGCGACGCCATTCTCTTAGTAAATGTGTCCCTGAGTGATTTCTCACAGTCCAGCAAGAACATTGGAATTCTTACCCTCCCCAGTTTAATCAATTCCTGATTGCAATCCAAACTGTTATCGTTGTTGCAATTTAGTAGAGTGGTTATTAAAATGTCAACCAGATGGAAAAAAGGAGCCAAACTGCTCATAACGTCTTGCTAGTTGGAAACAAAGCATACCGAAAGAAGAGACATTGCAGTATAATACTTCTAGGTATTTTAAATCTGAAGCAATGAATGGAACACAAAATAATGGACAAGTCAACCTTCTAATAAAAACAACAATTCATCCAGTACAGACCACATATTTGGGTTAAGGCAAACAGATAAGTCTTGAGATGGTTAAGGTTAAGTACAATGTGTAAAATTATCATGTGTATAAGGTGTGGATAAAATGGGTTTAGGGGGTTAGAATCTGGGATTTGGACATAATTATGTTGGGATCAATGTGAACATGTTAGTCCAGCAAAGATACAGTACTCTTTCTGAACAACCATCAACCAACAACAATCTTTATGGTGTTCTTTGTCTCCAAACAGTCTTGATGGCATATGTTCACACTGTTCATGAGTAAAAGATAAATCCCTATTTTAGACTGGGCAGTTTTGCCAGCTAGTGTAGTAGTACTGGGAATGGGTTATGACCTTGGTAGTCTCACCTCGCCAGACCTGTCTCAGCTAGCTGTCTAGATTTACCTTGCAGAGACCTGAGGAGCAGTTTACCATAGTCCATCTGGCGGAACCTCCTGTGGCACCGGAATAATCCCGTAAATTAAACGTTGTCGATATAGACTGTGACCTCGCCAATGGTAAAAAATCCTTTCAATCCGTTCTGTTAATGGAAGAAAGGTTTTCCGTGTTAAAGCAGCAGTACTTAGGCATTGAAGCACCAAAGTTCCTGTATTGAAAGTATAATGTACATCTCTATCACCTTTAACTTTCAGACAGCGCCAGTAGGGATGTGGCTGCAGACCGCCATTCCACACAACACTGAGTACTGTTGTCTATCCACACTCAGTTTCTTTTCCTTTGCTTTCAGATTCCCGAGCTGGAGAAGGAGCTCCCAGAACGGTGGACCATGCAGTGATTGGAGGAGTGGTGGCCGTGGTCGTCTTCGCTATGCTCTGTCTACTCATCGTCTTGGGGCGCTACTTTGCAAGACACAAAGGTAGTGAAGCTGAAAATACTAACACTACGCATTCCATTTTTTTTTCACAAATTAAAGCTGCATTGGGCATGATTATTGTATACAGCATGCAGTGAGCAAACACTGGCCTCACCAACACTGATAGACAGCAGTAAACTGGTGCAGTCAGCCAATAACACACCACCCTACCGCCTTTATTTACAGCCATGTTACTGTAGTTCTAGAAAACCTGAAGTTGGTGCATTTTAAATAAACCATTGGCATAGTTAGAAAGTTGAAAATGTTGATTCAAAATGATGGCCATAACATAAACCAATAGTTTCATTAAATTATCTGGGGGACTCCTGTGTTTCTTTGTTGAAGATCAAGGATTTCAGTAATAGAAAACTTTGAAAAGGGAATTTACAGTGGAGTCTTTAACTGACTTTACTGTCTACAATGTGGATACATTGTATTTGGGTTCAGCGCACAGCATACATCAAAAACCAAATCAAGGAATAACATCATCAGCAAACCACATGGTGGAAAATATAGATTAAAAATTACAGAGAGCTGTGTGTAGTGTAGACAGACTGCAGTAAACACAGCAAATATGTTATACATACTTATTTAGGATAACTCCTATCTCAAAGTAGTGATTTTTTTAAATATATATATATGAATTATTAATATTGATTTAATGTTGGCATTAAACAGATGTATACTGCTTGCCTCTAAAACAAATTAATCTAGCCGGCTATAAATTTTATCAGGTGTAGCTTCTTTACTTTGTTTCTGTAAAAACGTCTTTTTACATCCTTCTTAAATAATGGATAGACAGCTATTAAGGCTATGAGTTACTGATGATAAAAAATGTCATGCAGTCCTGCTGAATAGTATAACGCATCTTGTATGCTGCCCTCATAACACAGAATTAATTATAATCTATAACAAATTTCACACTTATGATATTTCTTATGCAGGAGCAAATGGAATTGGACACATTTACCGCTTCAGAGAGGAAAGACTGTAAATGAGGCTTTTTAAAGGTGTAAAAGAGACATTTTCTCATTTATGGGCAGGCAGTAGCTCAGTCTGTGGGGAGTTGGGTTGGCAACTGGTGGGTCGCAGGTTCAAGTCCCCATATGGAAAGTATGGAGTGTGGATTGGTAGATGCCAGT
This sequence comes from Percina caprodes, assembly GCA_013375575.1. Classification (NCBI taxonomy): domain Eukaryota; kingdom Metazoa; phylum Chordata; class Actinopteri; order Perciformes; family Percidae; genus Percina; species Percina caprodes. Next base: position 3,685,787 of record JABXJD010000017.1, on the reverse strand, counting down.
TCACATCCTGGTCACTGCCAAGGTGCTCTTGAGCAAGGCATTATAACCCCCCCCAACTGCTTCAGTCCAGGACTGGCAGCCCACTCACTCTGACATCTCTCCATGTGTGTATAAATAGATCCTGGTATTTCATGTCTGTGTAGTGATTTCTAACAAACAGATTGTAAATTGTAATTTACTCTCTGAGGATCAATAAAAAAAGTATAAAATATAAATTAATGGTGATTCTGAACCCAGTGTTTACCCTCAGATGTATGTCCAGAAGCTAGATGTTCAGTTAAATGATTATTTCTCTTTCCTGTCAATGGATATGGTGGTGAACTAAAACATTGCTGTTCTTCCTAACAGTGTGTTAAATTGTTAACATATTTCAATAAATATAGCAATATGATGCATATGAACAAATCTCATGGAGGTTACTTTTAATAATGGCATTGTGTATGGTACAAGTTGTAAGCTGTTTAAAATTCAGTGGATGCCAGAACAATAACGAAAGTGAAGAGATAAAAGATTTATTAATTTTTGCCTTCTTATGGTGGCTACACCTGTGTCAAGAGATGTGAGACTGGAGCCAGTTGAGGTCACTTCTACCTCTGTCCAAACTTTCCATAGTAATTACTTAACAAAAACACTTACCTTGAGAGAACAAACCCATAACCATGAGAACAAACGTGGGAGCAGGGTTGTATTAAGGGGCAACGGGGGTGGATGACAGTGTAATTCTAAAATGACTGTTCAAACTGAGGTTGCATTGCCAAAAGTCTCAGAATATATCCGATACAGGATGACGGATGCCCTAGTGTCAGTAAAAAATACATGATTCAATAATGTTTATCTGTCATAAAAACCTGATGTTTCATTGCTATGTACATGTGACATGTGCAATGACAATAACTTTAAATTGAATCTAATACCAAAAAGGAAACAAATAGGATTTTCCTTTTTCTTACATGCAATCCTAACATATTCCTTTACCATCCCTGTGGTACAGCACCACGGAACACCTTGTTTTCATCTATTCTAGCAGCATTTGTGCTTTTATTTTTGCATTTGAAGTGCCCCTTCCCCATTCAATCTGAATATTGCCTTCGTTATCAACCTCTTCTGTGATAGCATGTGAATAAATCTTGTAAATTAAGTTTGAAGGGGCTTGCTAGCTCTTTTTTTTTCCTCCTCTGAACTTGACAAGGTTAATTTGAAGGTGTGAGCCATGCACTCAAGATCATTTGGAAACCCTGGTTTTCATGTGCCCATTTGAATGAAAAAGAGGGGAAATGATGTATAATCTGAATAGTACAGCTTGCTGGAGTAAGGTTTGTGTAAATGGCCACATGGAGTCGGATTTGCATAATTAGGTGCTGTGAGATGTAGAGGCACATTTTAATCTTTGGTATCATCTACACAGCAGGCTATTACCCAGTCTGTGACACTGTCCTTCATCCCCTTCTCCTCAGGTACCTACTTCACACACGAAGCCAAAGGAGCAGACGATGCAGCGGACGCAGATACAGCCATCATCAACGCAGAGGGTGGCCACACCAACTCGGACGAAAAGAAAGAGTACTATATCTAATCAAAGCAGGACCCCTCACTCTAGTGTCCTCTTTGGGACACTGAGCTGTTTTTGGGGCTGGGGCAGATGGAGAGGGGAGTTTGATGGAGGGATTTAAATGTGGTTTAGGATCACTTTTAGTGAGAGTAGAGGGGTCAAGGAGTAGAAAAGAGATGGGGTTTTAAAGACAGGCCTGGTTTTAAGCCGTTGTTTAGTCTAGTCTGCAGATGTAGATGGAATGTTTTGTGTGTAAAAAAAATTAAAAATCAAAAAAGGACAAAAAACGGGAGGGTTTGGGTTATCGGTAAACTGAGAAGGGGATGGGGTTGGGGGTGGTAAGGGTGTGCCAGACGTTGCCAGAAATCACTGTAGAGAGCTTCACCATTCGACACCTTCCTCCCTAACTGCTGGTACGAATTTTATTTAGTTCAACCATTTGCAGAAAATTCTGTGCCTTGTTCTATCCATACTTTGGATTTGTGTTGATCCTCATTTGCATAACCTTGTTGCTCCCCTTTTATCCTGTTTCATCTTTCCCACTCGTAATCATCAATGTGCTGTTGGCTTTTGTATGAGGGTAAAATTACACAGCCACTTTATTCATTTCGCTAAATGTGTCTGCACACACGTGTCCTCTACTGCATAACAAAAAAACTCCTTCCAGTATACTGTGATTTGTCTCAAACCATTACTTCCCCTACTCTTTTCTTCCCTGGAGTTTTGACAGCTCCAAAAATGCATGGAATGCTTTACATATCATTGTACAAAGGACATAAATGAGAAACAGGTTTGATGTACTGCATATGCTCTTCCTGCCCTCTCCTAAACACAACCACATTCAAAACATAGATCAAAATCATCAAAGAATGCGGCAAAGGATAATATAAAATTATTTTATTGGGTCTATTCCATTTATTTTTTCAGTTTGTTCTTTAGAGCAGATTTACTGACTGCTGCCTCTTAAACAATTACCCTTCTCAGTAAAGAGAAGTGGTACATTATTTGTCCTCATTGCGCTGCCATTTCATGTTTTTGAATTCTTTCTCTGCTCAGTGCTATTTTTCTTCTATGAGTCTGAATGTTAGCGCTCTGTTTCTCCACCAGCTTTTATTGAGTTGTGATGATGTGTTAATAATGAGATTCAATTGAATTCAATCTGCTCATACTCTAGAATATGTTTCTTACCAATGGGAAGGTAAGACAAAATAAATTAAAGTTGTTTGGCGGACTCTTAGTCAAGATGTCTAGGTAATAAATGGCTGTTGAAAAATATTTGGTATTAACATCGGCCAACCAGTAACCAAAAGATGCTGGTAACATACCTTAACAGAAAGAGAAACAGCCTTAACCAAACTCCAAGCTGTAACATCCGTTCTCACTCCACATCAAATACAGCAGCTTGGTCAGTGGCCCTCAGCATCTCATACCCATGTACAAGGTACCCTTTAGCGTCTCTGTGAGCCGCACTGGGCTTTCAACTGCTTGGCCGCGGCGCAGTGAGATCATGTAGTATAAAGAGGGTATAGTAGTAGGATAAAGAGGGAAAAAGTCCACATAGGGAAGATAATAATAAAAAAACAACAAAGTTGATTGATTGATTGATTGATTGATTGATTGATTGATTGATTGATTGATTGATTGATTGATTATTGAATGCCAAGGGGTTCTGGCCAAGCAACCGTATGTGTTAAATTGGGAGTGATAATGTGTTGACTGAAACCCATTTAAATTTATTTACGGAATTCATAAGCTGCACAAAACATCCTCCCTACAGTGTGTTGATCTCACAGACACACGATAAAATGTAAATCAATCCAATGAAATCACGGCTGTATTGTACACTAATCCTTACTAAGACATTTTTGACCTTCACCTTTACCTTTTTGTCTTTTATTGTGTCACACTCATTGTGAGTTTTTTCAAAATGTAAAACAAGTCAATGTTTGGGTGAGTAAATGTCTTCAAACTGAAATATTCTGAGAGACAGGCCAGTCTTTCCGCTTACATTACACCTTTTGAATATATTTTGCTTTTGTGCAGCAGCTTGTGTAAACAGTTGATAGTTTATTGCATGAATGTACATGCTAAAACTCATTATTTTTGTTTCTCTATTTTGCTTTAACTATCACCTGCCAAAACTGTATGAGGATCTGTATTGCTGTGCCAGCTGGGGAGTACTGAGGAATGCCAAAAGTAACTGTTTGGAACTGAACTTATATTGTGCACCATGGTGGTAATCCATAGGTAACAATAATGCCTTGGCTTGAGTGTCTATTCATGGCATTTTTTTTGTCAAAGTTATGTTTTCACACAGCAAGCAGCTTGCTTAATGAGTCCTTACTCTATATGACAGGTGTGGGTGGATTTTGGTGGAGGTCTAGGTTTTTTCAATGTACACCTTCAAAGTGTTGAACAGGCTTTATGTGCCATGATATTAAATCTTTTTGAACATGTTATCAACGCAAATGATAAACCTATCATTAAACCCAACAGTGGCTGCAACCATTCCTCAAGTATTAAGGGTCCTAGTGTATAAGGCGTTTTTTTTTTAAACGAGTAAAAATCTAGAATCAGTTGGACAAACAAAAACTAAATCAAATCAGTAGAGAAAACATTTGTGAGAGCTCTGATGATGGTGACTTATCTTGTACAGTCAAACGAAATTATACACATTATTTTGCAGCGCAAAATCAAAACTTGCAATGTTAACGAAATACATCATGATGTAACAAAATTCATTTAGAGATTCATATTCAGGGAATACATCTTATATCAATAACAGTGAGTTTAACCATTGCATATCAAATGTAGATAGGTGTCATTTAATGTATTGATATAGTTTGCATGCATATCAATGAGCAACTAGGCATAAGTACCATGTTTCAGCTGAGTCATAAGAATTACTGTTTCATTGTGTGTCCAAACTTAGTCATCATGATTTTTTTTAAAGTTGTAGTGTAACTCTAGCTCTATTTTCAATTTAAAAAAATGTGCACCTTAAAAAACACCTGCTAATGAAGAAATACATTTGCAAATTTCACAACATATACACCTGTACATGGCATAAAGAAGCACACTGTAAATACAGATAAAGACGTTTTGTGCTGATTTGCTTGTGTTTTGTTGTTTGATGCCCTTTTTCCTGCAAGTGGGAAAGACCTTTTCTTCATTGGCTTGCTTTTCTTAAGTTGCCCTACGTGTAGCTCTAATTGCCCCTGTACTTTTTGCTCTATTGGTAACCTCAGATTTTACTTGAGACTTTTGGTTTTCCATTATACCAGACAAGTTTTAATTTCATGTATATGATATATATCAACATCAATCATAATATCTAATGAAAAAACATACTTACATTTTATTAATATGCCACTAGACGTCATTGGGACTTAATGGTGTTGCTTGCTGTGTGGACACTCATATCCAAGATTCAATACTTTATTGCCAAGTTAACACATTTGATTGGAATTTCTCAATGTGCAGCTCAGATTGCAACACATTAACATTGTGATAGCTTTAATATATCATAGTCATGCATGAAGACAGCATTCAGTCTCTCCATATTGAGATTGGGGTTTTGGGGGTTGTCCAAAGGGAAATGAGAAGGTTGTGTGAAATGCTTTAGGCAAATGTCCCTCTCCTGAGCATAACGCATAATGTGCATTTTCAAAGTTGTTTGATATTCTATTGCTTTTAGAAGACAGCCAGCGGGCCGGATGGGAGCTGTGGACAGATTTTTTGCTTTTCCAATGGTTATGGCAGTTGTTGATGGGGACTACCGGAGTGATGTTGCAGACAAAGATCAAAGATGCTGTGTCACTCCAACTGTTAATTTTTCTGTTAAAACTTGAGTTGATTGAAAGTTCTGTACTCACAAAAAAATCACCACTAAGTTAACACTGTATGCTGATGACACTGTTTTGTGTTTGTTAAGTGGATGGGAGGGGGTGGGGAAGGGTTCAGACTAGTTTTGATGTTTTACAGTCTGGTGTCTGATAAAACTATTAACTGACTTGTTATCGTTGCTTTGTAAATCCCAGCGCAGATGCCACTTCATCTGCAAGACTGAGATTGTGTGATTTGTTTTTCTTACAGTGAGCACTATTTCGCTTCAGTGACATGTGGCAGCTTCCATTTAAATCAGACTTCAAAATATGTCTTGCCAATAAAGAAATAGAACTGAATATTGTCTTCTCCCTTAAGGCTGATGCATTTATATTTTTATTTGTGCATATTAAATATGTTGTGCGTTGGAATAGAAGAAGTGTTCTCCAAAATGTTTTACCTACTGTACTATAATTTTGCCCTCCCAAAGTTCCCATATAAAACGTACCATGAGCAAAACAACAGAAAAACAACATTCAAGTAGGTTTGACGAGGATTGAATTTGAAATAAATAGTAAAATTATATTTTAGGTTACTGTACGTATCATTTTATTTTCAATGAAATGCCCAGTAAAGTAAAAAAATGGTCTTACAGTGTAACTGGTGTAGTTTTCTCCACATTCAATTCTTTTGATAAAGTCATGTCTCTAGTTCATGCATTGCTGACCGATGTGACTACATCTCAGGTAGAATGCAAAGTTTAGGCCCCACCAATGACATTAAAGCGAGTACAATGCATCCTCATCGAATCAGTTGCAACACATTATTTTGGATCCAAGAGGCAAAATTGGTGGTGTGTTGTACATGTTTTCTGTATTTTTCTTAATATTGGTGCACTGTAAAATATGTGTTTAGGATTGCTTTGTGTTTACATAGGTCATAAAGAGTACACTGTTTATTGGAATGAATCAGAAACAGAAGCTTGTTGTGGCTGTACTATTACTGTCACTTTCAACGCACCACCGCCTTTGGAAGCACGTTTGATTCCTGAAAGGTTTTGATTGTGTCACCAGTCGTTGTTTTTTAGATTTATTATTTTTGTCTCTCTGCTGTTATTGGGAAATGTTTATGTGTATTGATGGAGAAAAAGGAGTTCCACATTCCCATACGCATTTTGTATTGGTTCATAAATAGACATTTTTACAAAACAATGAAGAGTTCTTGTCTTAATAAAAAAAAAGATATTAATGTCCAAAATAATCAGTGTTGGTATTATTTGTTTTACTCTAATTGTTAATAAATTAAAGTGCATCACAGGTATATGGAGAAATGTGAACAATATGGACACACAGCAACACATTATTTATTTTTAATCTTTAGTAACCTCTAACAGATAATAAAGCCTGACTGCATTTACCTGTTTCATTCTGATAGCCTAAAGAAAATGCCAGACATAATGTTATTGTATTAAGGGCTGTGCTCGAAATACAGAAAAAAAAGTGGACTGGGATTGCAGCCACACAGCTCTGACGGACCATTCCCCAACTCATCAAATACTGACGCACTGGCACGGCCCTCGGCGTCTGATCAAGTCACAAAAGGCACTCACATGCACCAGCATACGCGCACGGCTGGACCAGCTATCACAACAAAGAACAGAGAAGCTTAGAAGACAACACACACAGAAGGAATGTGACTTCCTACTTTGCTCAGGACGCCATAAATCCACTATATCTTCACATAGAAAATAGTTAATTGCTATTTGAATGTGATAAATGTTGAGTATAGCCCTTTTAAAGCATAACATTGGCAAACCACAATTTGTGAAGTCAACATTTTTACACCCAGCCCCCTTTTCAACCTTTTCCCTGCTTTGAAAGAATAGCACACACTATTTTAAGAAATGTCCAATGCAGGATAATCTCTGAAGACTGCTCTCCAGTACAATGAACCATTTTCCTGGAATGAAGTGTGATGGAAGAAATGTCTCTGATGCTGAAAAGTTTGAACTGCTGAGATTTTAAATCTGTTTTGTGATTTGTGAATTTTAATTAGGGTTTCTGAGTGAATGTAGACCTCATCCTCAAATTGAAGCTTAACTAATTAACTACTGTTTTATTTTGTGAATAGGTGCAGAGATGATATTTGGCATTCAGACTCGGTTTTTATCAAATACACCAAGCACCGCAGAGCAGGAATAATAACTTCCCCTCATTGAAAAATATAGACTCAAGTTGTGCTTATGAAAAGTTTTATGGACAGCAGTAGCAAGAGATTGCACCTATTGCAGCATAGCTTTCAGGTGGTCAGCATGGCAGCAAACGAGCAGATCACTGACATCTTAAGTACACCACCATAATGTCACGGGGGCACTGTTGAAATGAGACGAACAGTTACGAGAGAGTAGCAGCAGGCTTGAGTTGAATAACTGGAGTGGCAAAAAATGATTCTCTTCTAATAGGGACAACCGGAGGGACGCTTTAAACTTGTTTGGAAATGCCTCACAAATACAACATTATCTACACAGGTTCAGCTTCAATTAACTTTGCATTACTGAATATCAAAAAGGAATGTAAGCAGAAAAAAGGGCTGGATGTATATATATATATATATATATATTATATATATATATATATATATATATATATATATATATATATATATATATATATATATATCTCCACGGAATACAACGCAATACTATGCTATATTTTTTCCCCACCCCTATATATATATATATATATATATATATATATATATATATATATATATATATATACTTTTCACTTTTGTAGTCTGAAGTGAATCTTGGCAGATGCCCATGTCATGAAATCTTTATCACATGCATAAACCAGTGTGAACATGCAGTATAAAGCAAGTGCTCCTAATTAACACAAATATAGGGTAATACCTTGAGGAGCATCGTGAAAGCTGGAACTTATTGGACAAGGTTGATACAGTACTCTGAAAATCATTCTCTGCTTCGGCTGCTCACTGAGTGCAGTGAACCTTTTTAACTAACATCTTAAATAAATGGAGATAGTGTTATTGATTCCAACATACTAGATGGAGTTGACGTGAGACGAGCTATATGTCACGGGAAAATGAATTGCTCTATTCATATTCAATGTTCAGGATTCAGGCTTTTCTTGAACACACCTATAATATTCAGAAGTCAGTAGATGACTTGAGCAGAGAAAGATATTATCTTTTTAATTACATTTTCACCTCAGGCTCTCATTATACCTCAAGTGTTGTATATAATGAGCCAACACCTTAAATAAGTAAAGGTGATACTGCTATTGATTAGAATGTGAAACCCCGAGGCAAGTTATCACTCATAGAAAATGTACTTCTGTTATAGAAAGAAATTCTATTCATTACAAGCTAACTGTCTCTGAAATACCAAATGGCTGCACTTAATAAAGCCAGTGCATAATCATTTTTGCAGGGTGTCCTACAGTAATTAAAGAAGTCAGCGATGCAGTCTTGTCTTTATAAGGTAACCTTGCAAGCTCAAAAGGTTAATGTAGCAGTATCATGAAATTATTAATATAGTATTTACCCATTACATATGTGCAGCAACCATGTTAGTGTTTGTCTCAGTGCAGGTCAGTGAGTCTTTTAATCCTGATCTAATGAACTCTGTTAAAGGAAAAGTGTCCTTGTTACCAATGAAATCTTTTTTTATCGGATTGGCTGTTTAGCACCCACCCAGAGGCCATTAAGATTAGAGTGCCATTAAGAAGCTTTGTAACGCAAAACTCCACAGCCTGATATCAACAGGTGAACCAGAAGTGATTATGAATGATTTATTGATTGTGAGATTATAAGGGGCAGGAAAGAGCAGACCCACAAACTCTCAGGGCACTGGCAGCCCTTTAAGGAAACTCAGGAAATTAGGCTACCGCCACCTGTAAGTGCTCACAACAATTAAGCTACTTGTCTTTGCTATGCAATCAGACCAGGTCCCTATTATGCAGAGTTATGTTGTGTTGCTTGTCCTTGTTTTTTGTTGTTCAGTTGGCCTGAATGCTTCCTGTTGTCACAATCACTGAAACAAAAATCCATGAATGCAGTACCTTTCCGTCACAAAAGTGCTTGTTTTTTTGTTCCAACATATCTTCCATTTAAATCACGACTCTCTTCTCTTTGAGTTGTTGTCACTATTATTTGTGAAATCAGAGCGCAGCCACTTACCGGTTAAATCCTCATCTTTATTTTTTTTGACTTCAGCAGAAAATTGCTCTGTGCCATTCAGCATTTTGTTATGATTATTTTGTTTTCAACTGCAATTTGTGCTCAGTGGGTCATTTTGACTATTGTTGTACTTTGCAACAAAACACGGGCGATGTTTGGTTTGATTTTCTTATATAAAAGGTACAAAATCAGCCTGATTAATCAGATTGAAGGGAACTAATGGCTATCTTAACCTTATTCACTTCACTTTGATTGAGATTGGTTGAGATATTTTAGTCTAGACCAAAGTGATCAGCATTACCATCTAAAACAGTAAACTAAATAAAAAGTGATCTAACGATATTTACAGGCCTTTGCTGGGCTTGCCACCCTTATCTGGTGATTTGGTCTGTTGTGATGTCACGTCCTCATTGTGCAGTGTCTTCCTTCTCCTGTTGGCTGTTGTTGTTCACTGTAGGTTCATTGTTTCCTTGAGGTGTCTCCATGAGGTGTCTCCATGAGGTGCCCTCATGAGGAGGTGCCCTGAAGTGTCCTCATCGGTCTTGATCAGGTAAGACTGTGTGTACTAGGTTTAAGCAGGTTTAAGGAGACTAATAAAGATGTAGAAGGGGGCTGAATCTCCTGATGTTAGTGCCGACAGACGTTTGCTTTGTGTTTGCGGTTGTTAGGATGGATCTTGGCCTCTCGGCTTCTTTAGTCCACGTGTTTTACTACTGTAGTCGGCTAAAAGGTAAGTCTTCTTTTCAGCTCTTCAGCTATGGAATTTTCCAACACTGACATAGTTGTTGTTTTAAATGTTCTCTCAAGCAGCCCATTGCTCTTTGGGCAGTGCGCACTTGAGAAGGCATGCTTAAACCACCAAGCTTAGCAAAAGCTTATAAATCACTTGAGCTGTAGCAAGTGTTGTAGCAAGCAAATTCCTACAATAAAACCACACACAGTGAGAAGCACAAGCAGTCAGATGATCTGACTGGTTATAAACAACACAACAGTTTAGCCAGGTTATCTAAACCACTTTATTACAAGTTAAAACCAAAATTGAATGCTGCCATACATTCTGGCTATACTCCCTCATTGCACATGAACTGAATTGCACAGCTACAGAAAGAACGATGTTGATGTTGTTGAAGTTGGAAGGTCAATCTGTAAACTCTGATGGATGTTTACAATGGACAGTTTGGGTGTTCATTTTAGTTGGCCTTCGTTTTTCCTGCCAGATACATTCGGTTAACACCTAATTGTGTTATTGTCTCAGTCTTGCCACTGTTGGACATGGTTTTTAGGAATGTTGCCATATTGTGACATCTCAGCAGTTATCCTAGTAAATACATTCTTGTCATAACTGATCGAATTGGTGGCCACACTACAAATACATGATCCAATTAAACCAGAGTTTCCTGTAAAATCGTTGTCACTAGATGTAGAAACGAGACCTCATTGATGACTTTCTTGAAAATGAATGTGGGTGCAGCAGCAGAGACAAAACATTTGTTTACACCTCACAATTGAATGCAATTACTTTGTGTGTGTTGTTAGATGTGCTCACCCTCTGAAGGTATAAATAAAGGTTAAAAGGGTCTTGGTCACTGTAGTTCATCTTAACCTTCTGTGTGTTTGAGCGGCCTTCATGCCATTCAAGGCTTTGCCATGTTTTATCTATGGGTTTCTTTTGCCTGCAGGTTTAAAATATATCTTTTGTGCCTATCTATGGGGCTAGAAATGATGTGATCTCAGAGGCTGTGAAGAACCTGTGCTTCCTCACAGGAAGTCTGTCTGTTTTTACTCCGTAAAGACCTTTACCGAATTGGGGCGGTAGATGGTACAACCAAGCCAGCTAGTCATGTTAAGAGATTTTTTTTGTTGCTGAAGGGTTCCAGAGAGAGGAAGCCCCAAGGCCACACTTGTGATGTTGGACCAAGAGACCTGTAGTATCTTCACCTCAGGTCAAACCTTGACTCTAAGAGCAAGGTGGTTGTCAAGTTGTCCTGGGAGGTTGCTAGCTTGGTGAAGATAAATTTGACTGCTGTATCTCAGCTAATCTGTTGTCCACGACAATCGTATTTTAGCAGATGGCTTTCCACACATTGGCATGATTAGCCAAATGATTAGCCACATTAGCATAATTAGCCAAATGGGTTCTGGACAGCAACACCATGACAACATGGTCAATAACTTGAACTCTCAGCCACTCATTTATCCCCCAAAAAAAGAGCACATGTAAGCTTTAAAGCCAGCCAAATATGAATTATTATTCTTTTCTTGAACAGCACATGGAGGCTGGTTTAAATTAGTTCTATAATATGGTAGGATATTTTTTTATATATTTTTTTTAATTACCTATTTCATATTATTTGGGATCTCCCCTTTACCTCTTAATTGCTGTTGTTCCTGAGTTATTTAATTTTTTTTCATTTTTAACTAACTTTTCAGTTTTATTTTTTTGCCCTCCACAAATATTGGCATCACTCCAAACAGTGAAATAGATAAATAGTTTAAGTAATTTAATAAGCAAGTAATAAGTTTAAATAATATGCTTTGAAGATAAAATATATACTGTGCACTGTTTTAATTGAAAGCAAGTGTGGAGCTTTTTACCTTCTAAATAATGCATGTCATTATTAATGGTTCTCATTTTTCATTTTCAACATCATTGTTTTTTTTTTTTCGTATGCACACTCTAGATCAGGAATACTCAAAAATGTGTTGCCCGGGGGCCACTTTTGCTAATTGGCGGCCAGGGGCCGGTTGATAACCAAATTTAATATTTATTAGATAATATTAATAAACAGTACAGGCTCATAACTAGTCTTTCTTTGAAATGTATTAACATAACTAAATAAATTTGGCACAAGGCTTAAGATTAGGCCTCTATGACAGCTAAATCAGATGTTTTACTGCATTAAATAGCTTGCTTTGGTTACGTTTGAAAGCGTTTATACAGCATTCAACATGGTGGCAACATCTTCCATCATGCAATCACTCAAATGTTGAAGTGATTCATGGACATATACTTATCCTACCAGGGACAATATGAAAAGCATTTGTAAGCAATCTGCCACTTTAGTTATATTCATACTTCAAAGTAAAAATAGTTAATAATCCCATTTTATTTTTATTGTGGTTTAAAAAGTGGTCAGCAGGCCACCCAGCACCCTATCCGCCCTAACTTCTCTAGATAATTCCTGCCTTGGCTTGATTTCTGCTAATGGCCAAACTACATGTGTGTTCTTCTATTATGAAAGGAAATCATTGCTGTTTCTTTGAAGCTACATCAGAAAAAAACATCTTTATATTCATCATTTTGACCTTTTTATCAAGAGGGTTGGACATTTTAAGTCACAAACCTCAGGAGAAATTGAACTATTTATATCTCTTTCTTCAAATGAAAAACAAGGGTTTGAGAAAGTGTGTATAGAAATGGACATTTTGCTTTGTACTGCAGTATTATCATACAGAAAAGCAAATTCTGTTCAAATGTTGCAACCCCTAAATCTGCCTTTTAGACCCTTATCTAAAGTGCGTCTCCTTCTGTGTGACACACTGCAGATGAACTCTGAACCAGGTGCTAGAGTGCCGTCCTGTGGCCACATGAGGACGTGCACAATGACGGCCTACAGCATCAGAGGCACAAATACAGTATTTAAAGGAACCATGGTGACAACAATTTTGAATGATATGATGTGTGTGACGAATTGAAGGAGTATAGTACTGTA
>JABXJD010000017.1:3657500-3667500 GCA_013375575.1 Percina caprodes | reverse complement strand
TCAATGTATTAGATTGATTTGGCTATAATTGCTCCAAAGATTAAATTTTTCACAACTTTCCTCACTTACAGATGGTTGCTAGGTGATAGTAACAAATACGTCATGTTGGTCAGACCCATACAGTAGACCCCACATGTAGCTGCCGGTTTTATTTGCCTTGAAAAAAATAAACTGTTGCAGATCTACCATGAGTTGTACAACAAAAATGTAAGAACTACGAGTGCCTTGGAAAGTTTCCTTTATTTGCATGTGCCTTTCTGGGGCTTTTTTATTGTATTATACTTATTTTGTGAAAAAATTTTTAAAACTATAAATCCATAGCTATTCATAGAACATTCAGGGCTGTAGCCGGGGCCGCCCAGGCCGAACGACGCCTTTGTGTTTAAGTGATATTTGTTTTTAAAAGACTGCTGACAGGGGAAGACTGCAGTTCCTCTAATAGCCACTATTGCATGGTTGCATGGTTTAAAGATCATTGATGGATGAATGAATGAACAATAAACTTTGGGCTGGAAATTGGGCTTTAATTTTTCTTCAAATGAGTCATTTCGGCTCTTTACTTTCTGGTTTTGTTCCCTCACTTCAGAAATGTGTGCCATTATCACTTAATTAAACCCCTTGAATTATTAAACCACCCTCTTGTCTCCTTTGGGAAGTACAACAAAGTCTTCTGCTAAGAGGTATCAAAGATATCACAAATATTTGTTTAACCTGGGATTAAAAATCTAAATATAACTATAAAATCATAGCAAAGCACTAGTATAGACTACTGGGAGGACAGGGTCAATGTTATTAACCTAACAGAGGTGTCAAGTAACAAAGTACAAATACTTTGTTACCTTTACTAATTATAAATGTTGGGTATCTATACTTTACTGGAGTAATTATGTTCTATACTCCTTACATTTTTATGCAATTGTCTGTACTTTCTACTCCTTACATTTAAAAAAATAGCCTGGTTACTTCTATTTCAGTTTGGCTTGTTTTCATTCATCATCATTGATCAAAAAAACACCAAAAAAAAATAGCGTATCCAGATAAATAGCGGCATAGAGTACGATTGAGTGAATTTTATTGTGGATGAGAAGTATAAACTTTGCTTGTTCATGTACACATTCAGCCAGTTGGAACAGAAGAACACACCATAATACACTAATAAAATGCAATTCAATGTGGAAGTAATCAAAGTATCCAACTTAATGGAATATGTTACAAATTCCATTTTTTTGGCATGTATTCTGTTATGGAATACATTTTTTTTTTGTGATCAAATTTTTATTTATTTTTATATATTTAAGGAACAAACGGTGACAAACAATACACTGAGATGGTGAACGTGTGACCCAGGACCAAAAAAAGATAAAAACCCCAAAACAGAGGAAAGACAGGAGGGAGGGAGGGAGAGAGAAAAAACAACACACGCAAAAACACACACACACACACACACACACACACACAAGACAAGTGACCAAACACCTGCACAATTTAGAGGAACAAATTTTGAAAGGATCCTTCCCAACACTGCCTATGGATCTGCATCGTTCAAAAAAGTATGGGAAGTTATTCCTTCAGAGACTCAATTTGTGATAAACCAAAGTATCCTTTAAGTTGAGATTAATTTCCACTGCACTGTATCCTCTGTGTAAAATCTGATTGCTGTTTCTGTACTCTTATCCTTTAACGATGACACGGTGCGCATTTCATTACATTTCTTGGACATATTCTCAGCTGAGCAACTGGTGGCGAGCAACTGGTGTTTGGCTTATGTTGCCACAGCAATATACCATCAACTCATACCAAGAGCAGACATGTAGTGAGTGAATCACCCATTATCAGATGTATTCTCATTTGGTATTTGCTTCAAGCTCACTATCACAGCCAGAAACACGAATACCACAGATGATGGCGCAGCACTCAAAGTTCAACAGTACAACAACAGGGTGTTGGGGTTGCAAGCTCTACAAACATTGGCTTCTTTCTACCCGCAGAACACACGCATGGAAACACACACACACCCCTCCACCAGCAACGCCGCTGCCTCCAGCAAGTGCTATTTTGCCAACTGCAACCCTGGGCAAGATAATAAGATGGCTAGCAGACATTTTGTCAATATTTCTGTCTTGGCTCAGAGTGTGCCTGGCCGGCTGCTTACTGATAGATGTGTTGACTCATTTTTTTTCTTCTTTTTCTGTTCCACAGGAGCTCTGCCCTGGTTTGCCAGACTGCGAGAGAGCAAGTAGAGGCAAGTGTACAGGGAGGAGAGAAGGTCTTACTAATGCAAAGCAGTTCATTAAAATCAGGCACAAAGCATCTATCAGGGGGGAGGGGTGCTGCTAATCCGTGCCTGTGGTGAGTCCAGCAATATTCAGAAAGGGGATGGTACACTCCTCAGCTGTGAACTTGTCTGGGGAGCGGTGGAGTTGTTTGATGCTAACGAGGCCGTGCAGATGATTGATTTTCCAGAAGGATGCTTTGAGACACTGCTCTTAGTCTGCCATCTGATTATCATACACGGCATTATTCATGTCATGAATATACAAAGAGGCAAGGAACAAATAAATACTGACATGCATCCAGAAGCTGATAAATATTAAATAGAGCACACATGGCTTCAGATTTTACCATTTCATAATTTGAACATTCATGCTGTGAGGCCTCTAGCCAGGGTCTAATCTTCATTTCAAACAGGTTGAGCAGTCATGAGGAGACGAAAAGTTCTTCACAAACATCATATTTGTGCTGTGTCATGAATGCTGTAATTCTTACTCTAGAAGTTTACAGTAATTCAGATACTTCATAAAGTACCAGTAGGGTATGTGTTACTCTGACTTTTCTTGACATTTCATACAGAAATCGTGATGAAGAAAAGGGGAAAAGTCAGAGGAACACCAAAATCCAAGTAGCATTCATCTTCTAGGGACAACTTCACCTTGTCTTTTTATAACATATAATACATGACAAACTTTCTGCAAATGTAGAACTCCTGTATTGTCAAGATTCATTGATGATTGTAAAATAGTTTCTTTAAAGGGACAACATGTATAGGCACATTTTTTATGTTTCACATTCAGTTTGACCATGTAGGAGGATTTGAATGAAAACTAATGGCACAAACAGAGGTAACTGTGTGCTCCCACTGTTTGGACATCAAACGATCCGTGCAAACACACACTGGACACCAACACACCCCAGAGCTGTTGGGAGCCCGCTGCTGAGAGATCCAGCTTTGCCTCCGACACTGATTCAGCTAGTGATGTCTCATTCATTAAATGGGTTTCTTCAAATCCTGTTGCCACATATCTTTCTTTTTTTTTCTTCCATTTCTTTTTAATGTCTTCCCACGTAAGACACAAGTAAGGGGAGAGGATGACTGAAATGGGACCAATCTGTTACAGTTTGAAATGGGTCTTCAATTACAGAGTTCTATTTCGTATAGGCTTCGCCCTCTAAGGGCTACGCTATTGGGTTTATCCCTTCGCGCATGCGCAGTCGTGAAGATTTTCTTTTCCCGCCCTTGCGTCCAGCACGGGCCTCAACTACGTCCGCATTTACTGTATATGTACACAGCGGACCCGTTGTTCGTCTCCCACTTTTTCTTCAAACGTCGCAGTATGAAGACAAGCTCAAGACTCTCCAGCGGTGCTCGCATCTGCCCCTCCTGCCGGACGGCTACATCCTGCCGCCGGACCTCCACCCCGCTGCGAGACCTGCCTCGGCGCCGTTCCGCGCGGCCAGGCTCTCACCCGCCACGCCTCCTGCCAGTTTTGTGCCCGCCTGTCATCTAAAGAGCTAAATCGACGGGCGGAAACTTTTCTGGTTTGTCAGGCTGGTGGCGGCGGGGACGGCAGCTGGGCAGACAAGCGGGAATCCGGCGACACCCTGGAACCACTGGCGGACGGCGTTTTCGATGAGCATGAGTCCTGGCTCAGTTCTCTCGGACAACGCCTCCGTAACTGGTTTCCCCTCCTCCCCCTGGGAGGATCCCCTCTTCCCCCTGGGAGGTGGGCCTTGAGACGGCGATTGACGCTTTCCCACTGGAGCTCTCCCCGTCTCCCGAGCGGCCAGGGCACCGCTGCGGCCTTCCCTTTGCCTCAGTCGGCTCAACCTCCACCGCTAAAGCTCTCTTCGCTGACCTGCCGGAGATCATCAGGAAGGCGGCGGAGCTGAGAGGCATAGCGCTCCCAGCGGAGCCGCCAGCCCCGCTCGCGGCCTTTTGAGCGGGATATTTACGCCCAGGAGCAGCCTTCTTCACGGGCACCACTCTGGCCGCGCTTGAGCTTCAGCCTTTTGTGGAGGAGGCTTTTTCACAGCCTGGGAAACTGAAGGCTCCGTCTCTCGCTACGCCCCGTTTACTCGGGTTCAAGGCGACACAGGCGCGGGATTTCCTCGGTCCCTCCCCTGGAGGAGCCTGGCGTCAATTCTGCTCCCGAAAGCCACCTTTTCGGCCACCGGAAGCCCACGCCTCCCTCTCCCCAAGATCAAGTGTGCGCCCAAGTCACTGACCGGGCCCTGTGCTGCCCAAGGGCTGGCGGCACAAAACAACATCGCCTTACTGGCCTCTGCCGTCTCATGGCCACAACCCGGGGCGCCCTTCCCTCGGAGCTGGCCACGGAAATTGGCAAAGCCATGACCGCCATCCTCACCCTTACCACGGCGTCCACGGTGGCGCTGTCCAGGGTCATGGCTTGGCAGACTGTGGCCCAGCGAAACATCTGGCTCCACATGTCCCAGCTGCCTGCGGAAGTTAGGCGCGAGCTTCTGTACGGCCCCATAGCTCCCGATGGACTACTTGGGCCCGCCTACAGACTGCCACGTCTCATCTCCATCAAGCGGCGGAGGACGCGGAGGCGGCCAGAGCTCGGCTCGTGAAGCGGCTCCTTCACAACGCCGTCGCCATGACAACCGCCACAAAGGACGCCCCAGCACCTGCTGCGGCTGCGTCTTCCCAAGCTTCGCTTCAGGACCCCCACCTGGTCCCCCTCCGCAGCGGCAACCGGCTCCACACGGCCGGCAAGCTGCGAGGCCGGAGACCCATGAGGCGGCTCCCACCTGGTCCAATCCGCCTCCCGAGCCACCCTGCAAGCAGCAAAGACGGTGGCAATGACGGGACGCGAGGATCGCCTGTCACTCCCCAGCTGAGGTTGGAAACACAACGGCCCTTTTAAGGGCCACACACTCACAACTAAAGAGCCGTTTCCCCTCAGCCAAACAGCCGTTGTTTGCTCTAAACAGCGTGCTGTTATGACAGTCGTTCCCCACACAACACACCAGACCGCTGCTGCAGGCACCACTGCCTCCTCGCTATGCTGGCAGCGGGAATGATCCACCCACGGTGGACGGCGCTCAACCACCCCTTCCCCACGGCGATGCCGCGGGACAAGGGACACGTTAACCCAGTGTCCGCTCTCGCCCCACAAGGCGACGGCTGGCCACTGCCCTTTCGAAAAAGCCCTACCATGGGCTGGGCGACACAATCACTCGTCTCGCCCAGCGGCGGGATGGGCTCTGCGCTCCCTGCTTGCCATGTCGGTGAACAACACTCAGATATGTGCTCGCCCGCTATCAGAGCGCAGCGCGGCATGGGTCAGTTTGACACACATGGACTCATGGATGTCAAAACTGATAACACGGGGTTACACACTCCAGTTTGCCTCCCCCCCGCCTCCTTTCGCGGGCGTGTTGGAGACTACTGTATCATCCTAGCAGAGTCAGGCTATGACGTGGAACTAGAAGGGCTGCTGTTGAGCGGAGCTATCTCCGCGTCCCTCAGGAGAGAGCGGGGGGTTTCTCTCGCTACTTTCTCACACCGAAGAAGTCAGGGGGACTGCGTCCCATCCTCGACCTGTCACAGTTCAATCGATACATCATGGAGCGCCCTTTCCACATGCTAACCGTCAAGCACGTGTTGGAATGTGTGCGCCGCCACGAATGGTTTACGTCCGTGGATCTGAAAGACGCTTACTTTCACGTCCAAATCATTCCCAGGCACAGGAAATTCCTGCGGTTCTCCTTCCAAGGGGCCCGTTTCCAGTACAACCGGCTGCCGTTCGGGTACTCGCTAGCCCCCCGCACCTTTTCCAAGTGCATGGAAACAGCGCTCCAGCCTCTACGAAGAGAGGCATCAGAGTCCTCTTTTATTTGGACGATCTGCTCATCCTAGCCCCCTCTCGGGAGCAGGCGGCGCTACAGACTATGGAGGTTCTGCAGCACCTGCAAGCGCTGGGTTTTATAAATTGGCGAAGAGCGCTCTAGTCCCAGCACAATCAATAGTTTATTTGGGCGTGGACATGAACTCGATTACAATGAGAGCCAGGTTATCAGCACCGAGACAGGTTGCCCTGACCTCTCTGTTGTCCGCTTCAGGCCACACACAACAGTGTCAGCGCTGTCAGTGATGCGGCTCCTGGGCATGATGTCCGCGGCACACACGGTGGTTCCCCTGGGTCTCCTCCACATGAGGAAGATCCAAGGTGGTTTCATCGTCAACGGCTCGATCCCGTTCGCCAAAAATGGCGAATGCTGTCCATCCCTCATTCCCTCCGGTCAGACCTGTCATACTGGGGGAATCCCCGGACCCTGTCTTCCGGGGTTTCCCTGGGCAGAGTGACGTCATATATGACGGTGTACACCGACGCGTCCCTCACTGGCTGGGGGAATGCGAGTCACAGGTGGTGGGAGGGTCTGGCCTCCTCCCCCTCTCCCCCACATAAACTGCCTGGAGCTGTCCACGGTGTTGAAAGTGCTGAAACACTTCACCCCGGTGGTGACGGGGAGACACGTCGTCGTGCGTACAGACAACATGACGGCGGCAGCGTACATAAACCGCCAGGCGGCATACGCTCAGCCCAACTGCTGGAAATAGCCAGACGCCTCCTGCTGGGCGCACAGTCATCTGCTCTCTCAAAGCAGTGTATATCCCGGGTTTTGAACCGGGCGGCATCCCTGATGTGAGGGGAGGGCCCTCCACAACAGTGGACACACTCACAACTAAAGAGCCGTTTCCCCTCAGCCAAACAGCCGTTGTTTGCTCTAAACAGCGTGCTGTTATGACAGTCGTTCCCCACAACACACCAGACCGCTGCTGCGGGGCACCACTGCCTCCTCGCTATGCTGGCAGCGGGAATGATCCACCCACGGGGACGCGCGCTCAACCACCCCTTCCCCACGGCGATGCCGGCGGGACAAGGACACGTTAACCCAGTGTCCGCTCTCGCCCCACAAGGCGGCGGCTGGCCACTGCCCTTTCGAAAAGCCCTACCATGGGCTGGGCGACACAATCACTCGTCTCGCCCAGCGGCGGATGGGCTCTGCGCTCCCTGCTTGCCATGTCGGTGAACAACACTCAGATATGTGCTCGCCCGCTATCAGAGCGCAGCGCGACATGGGTCAGTTTGACACACATGGACTCATGGATGTCAAAACTGATAACACGAGGTTACACACTCCAGTTTGCCTCCCCCGCCTCCTTTCGCGGGCGTGTTGGAGACTACTGTATCATCCCTAGCAGAGTCAGACGCTATGACGTCGGAACTAGAAGGGCTGCTGTTGAGCGGAGCTATCTCCGCGTCCCTCCAGGAGAGGAGAACGGGGATTTTACTCTCGCTACTTTCTCACACCGAAGAAGTCAGGGGACTGCGTCCCATCCTCGACCTGTCACAGTTCAATCGATACATCATGGAGCGCCCTTTCCACATGCTAACCGTCAAGCACGTGTTGGAATGTGTGCGCCATCACGAATGGTTTACGTCCGTGGATCTGAAAGGCGCACTTTCACGTCCAAATCATTCCCAGGCACAGGAAATTCCTGCGGTTCTCCTTCCAAGGGCCCGTTTCCAGTACAACCGGCTGCCGTTCGGGTACTCGCTAGCCCCCGCACCTTTTCCAAGTGCATGGAAACAGCGCTCCAGCCTCTACGAAGAGGGGCATCAGAGTCCTCTTTTATTTGGACGATCTGCTCATCCTAGCCCCTCTCGGGAGCAGGCGGCGCTACAGACTATGGAGGTTCTGCAGCACCTGCAAACGCTGGGTTTGCCATAAATTGGCGAAAGAGCGCTCTAGTCCCAGCACAATCAATAGTTTATTTGGGCGTGGACATGAACTCGATTACAATGAGAGCCAGGTTATCAGCACCGAGACAGGTTGCCCTGACCTCTCTGTTGTCCCTTCAGGCCACACACAACAGTGTCAGCGCTGTCAGTGATGCGGCTCCTGGGCATGATGTCCGCGGCACACACGGTGGTTCCCCTGGGTCTCCTCCACATGAGGAAGATCCAAAGGTGGTTTCATCGTCAGCGGCTCGATCCCGTTCGCCAAAAATGGCGAATGCTGTCCATCCCTCATTCCCTCCGGTCAGACCTGTCATACTGGGGAATCCCGGACCCTGTCTTCCGGGGTTTCCCTGGGCAGAGTGGCGTCATATATGACGGTGTACACCGCAGCGTCCCTCACTGGCTGGGGGAATGTGCGAGTCACAGGTGGTGGGAGGGTCTGGCCTCCTCCCCCTCTCCCCCCATAAACTGCCTGGAGCTGTCCACGGTGTTGAAAGTGCTGAAACACTTCACCCGGTGGTGACGGGAGACACGTCGTCGTGCGTACAGACAACATGACGGCGGCAGCGTACATAAACCGCCAGGGCGGCATACGCTCAGCCCAACTGCTGGAAATAGCCAGACGCCTCCTGCTATGGGCGCACAGTCATCTGCTGTCTCTCAAAGCAGTGTATATCCCCGGGTTTTGAACCGGGCGGCCGACCTGATGTCGAGAGGCCCTCCCACAACGAGTGGAGATTGAATCCCACTATTGTTCAAACGCTATGGAACAGGTTCGGGAAGCGGAGGTAGATCTGTTCGCTTCACGAGAGAACACACAGTGCACATTGTGGGTTTCCCTGAGCGCGCGGGACACCCTCCCTCCTTGGCGTGACGCCTTCTCCCACCAGCCCTGGCCCAAAACCCTCCTATATGCTTTTCCCCGGTTCCGCTGATACCTCGCCTCCTGGAGCGCATCCAGGAAGAGAACCTGTCGATTGTTCTGGTGGCACCAGAGCGCACGGCGCGTCCTGGTTCCCGACCCTCGTTCAGTTGCTGGTGGCTTCCCCCTGGCAGATTCCGTGGCAGGGAGACGCACTGTCGCAGCTGAGCGGCGCAATCTGCCACCCCGGTGATAACCCAGAGGCTGTGGGGCTGGTTGCTGAGCGGGAACGCTTACAGAGATTGGGCTTGCCCCCTGCCGTGGTGCGCACCATCCAGGGCTCCAGAGCCCCTTCTACCATAGCATGTTACGCAGGACGCTGGTCAGCTTTCCAGCGCTGGTGCACAGAGAGGACGCGGATCCACATCGTGTCCCCTGCCTCTTGTGTTGACGTATCTCCAAACTCTGGTGGATAGCGATTTGGCTCCATCTACAGTCAAGGCTTACGCAGCAGCCATCTCGTCCTGCCACGAAGGCTATGGTGAGAGGACAGTTTTGCGCATCCCCTGGTGAAGCGTTTCCTAAAAAGGGTTAGGCGTCAAAAACCGTCTGTTCGACCCCTCACCCCCAATGGGACCTTGCTCTAGTGCTCCGGGCTCTGGGGAAGCCCCCTTTGAGCCTCTGGCACAAGCTTCTCTCAGAATGCTGTCGCTAAGCGGCACTTCTCCTTGCTCTGACGTCAGCAAAAAGAGTGAGTGATTTGTGTGCACTGTCAATTTCCCGTCATGCCTCTCCATTAGAGGGGACGGGCGCAGCCACTTACAGCCAAATCCCTCCTTCACACGAAGATTCTAACTAGTTCTTTTCGGTCGAGGGTGTTTCCCTCGCGGGTTTTCCCCCGCCTCATGCCAACGATGCGGAGGAGGCTTCCCACCGGTTGTGTCCAGTGCGTGCTCTTTCTCAATACGTTTTACACACGGCAAATATCAGGAAAACTCAGCAGCTGTTTGTGCATTATAGAGAACATTCCCAAGGATCAGCCCTCTCAAAACAGCGTCTGTCTAACTGGCTGTGCGAGGCTATTACTCAA